>JAQZBX010067316.1:0-15959 GCA_029593785.1 Cabassous unicinctus
TGTTTTTTTTTTTTTCTTTCTTTTTTTAGTCTAGCTAAGTGTCAGTTTTATTAATCTTCTCAAAAAAATCCAACTTTTGGTTTTGTTAAATTTTTCTAGTTTTTTTTTCTTTTTTTATTCTCAGTTTCATTTAGTTCTACTCTAATCTTTGGTATTTCCTTCTTATTGCTGACTTTGAGATTAGTTTGTTGTTTTTTTCTAGTTCCTCCATGTGTTCAGTTATGTCTTTAGTTTTAGCTCTTTCTTCTTTTTTAGTATAAGCATTTATGGCTATATATTTCCCTCTCAGCAATGCTTTGTTGCATCCCATAGTTTTTTATATGCTGTGTCTTTATTTTCATTTGTTTCAAAGTAGTTACTGATTTCTCTTGTAATATTTTGCAATTTCTTCCTTGACTCACTGATTGTCTAAGATTTTGTTGTTTAAATTCCATATCTTTGTGCCTGCTCTGGTTCTCTGTCCCTTATTAATTTCCAGCTTCATTCAGTTGTGGTTAGGGAAATTACTTTCTGTAATATCAATCTTTCTGAATTTGAGAGGTGTTCCATGGCATATCATGTGGTGTATCCTGGGGAATGATCCATGTGTGCTCAAGAACAATGTACATCCTGTTGTATTTGGGTGTAATGTTCTGTGTATATCTATTAGGTCTAGATTCTCTAATGTATCATTCAAGACCTCTGTTTCTTTATATTAACCCTTGCAGCAATTCATTTTGTTTGTGAATTCTAAAAATATATATTGGATTGTGTTTGTAAACTGGTCTGTTTAGATTCAGGGGTTTAACTTTTACTTTATTAAATCAAGATTAAGGTTTTTATTTCACCACGTCATTAGTGTGTTCAGGGTTGAGTCTCCACCCCTTTGGTGAGGATAAAACAGACCTTCACATAGAAGAATAGAGCAGCTGAGCCCAGAAATGAGCCCTGGGGAGAGAGATGAACCTTATGCCAGCCTACAGCTGAGATCAGAAGAAGCTAGGTTCACAGAGCCTTAAAAGGAAAGAGAAAAACTGAACCCTCACAGACATTGCCTGCCATCTTTCATCAACATGTGGCATCAGACTTTGGGTGAGAAAGTACCTCTTAAGTAACCTTGAGTTGAACTCTTTAGGGCCTTGTGACTGTAAGCTTCTACCCCAAATAAATACCCTTTATAAAAGCCAACAGATTTCTGTTATTTTGCATCACCAACCCTTTGCCTGACTAATGCAACCCTCTGTCAAGATGTTCTGTCTAGTGGTGATAAAGGTTTATTACATTTTTAATAATAATTTTGGCAGCACCTTTTATCTGAAAATGAAAGTGGTTCATTCAATTGTTTATATATAAGGGACATTATAGTTCTCAGTTTATATTTCTCTTAGAGCTCTCCAGATGAGGACTGAAAAAAATTTAATAATTAGATTAATAATGAACATTGGCCTTCTTCTTTTCTCCCCACTAAATTTGAAGAAATTACTGTAATAGGAGAGAATTCTTGTGGGTGTGATGTCCACAGCATGTAGTCAGAGATTACTAAGGACAGTTAAAAGCACTATGCGTTTAAAAATTACATCTACACTGTAACCAAACAAAATATTTAACATTTCTAAATCATTTAAAAGATGAGTGAAAGCACTTAGCCATGCTGATGGTTAGGTAAGAATAAAGTGTAAAAATGTTGACATTTCTGCTCAGTGTCAATGGTTCTAAGGACTTGTTCTTGACAGTCATTGAGAACTTTTTTGTTTCTTACTGCATAAATGTTTTTACGTGTATTGTCTTATCTGATTCTCTCAAAAACCATATTGACTACATTCTACTTATAACCATTTTACAGAAGTGAAAATTAAGGCTTCAAGAATTTTAAGACTTGTTCCCAGATATTCAGTTAATTAGAAGACCCTTGCTTTGAACCAAGCTCTTTTAGAGAATGTTGTCCATGTTCTTATTTATTTCATTTCTTTGTCTCTTCTGCTTTGACCTTAGTCTAAACTGACCACTAGTGGCTCATTTATTTATAAGTATTACTTTTAATAATAAAATAATTTGTTGCTGACTAACAAATGATTTCATTGAGTATGTTTTATATTCAAGTTTTCTGGGTAAAAACTTGGAGCTGGGTGTGGATTTCATGGTTCAGATACATTTTATGAATAATTAAACCTTAGGAACATAATAAAAATGGTTGTTTTAATGAAAACATATCACCATTAACATAGATTTGTATAATTGTTAGTTTTATTGAGCACTATAAATTATTTTGGTCATTCTAAGTGGAATGCATAAAAACCAGGTTATTTGATAATTCTCACAATAAACCCCACTATATTTTTATTCATCTATTTAAAAAACATGTAATTATATAAGCTATATAACTGATACGTTTCTGTTAAAGTTTCGAGTGAAGACACAAATATCCTTCAAAGTGGGGTCTACTTATTTAAAATGTAGTCAAAAGTTGAAGTAATTATCTGGATGGCTCATGGAAAAGCTCTCTGTGACTAAGGCATCTAGGTTTTTAAATGAAAGAATAATTACAATTTATAAGGGCACTTTATCATAAGGAATGTTTTCACAATTTCTAATTTGAATTTCATCATAATTCTGTCACATGAACAGGTAAGATATACATAAATACCTCCAGTTTGCAATAAAGTCTTATAAATTGGAAACATATACTTGTAAAGGTATATGAACTTGATCAATTTGTTCCACGTTATTGAAACAATTGGCAGATAAAACCTTAAGACTCTGGCTTATATTTATCATGTTGTTTCTACTCCTTACCTATGTTGTTGCCAATTTGTATACATAAGTGTTGGGGCTATTGCCTTGTGATTCTAAATCATTTGCTGTCTCCTTCACCAAGGGGCTTGTTCATAAGTTCATACATGAATAAGGAATCAGAGGGCTTTAACCTTTAGAAGTGGGTGGAGACTGTAGAAATGAAACATTCCCACCTGTTTGGCTTTTGGACCAGTGGAAAGGACTTGTGTGGGGCCAGAGGCTCTGTATTAAAATCCGAAATTCACCATCTGTTATATGTTCAATTTTAACCCCTCAAATTATGAGTTTCTACCAGTAAAATGGGCATAATATGATCTAATATGGGCTGTTTCCTAGGCATGGGCACTGAGCAATTACTTTTCTTGCAATATTTATTAGTCATCATGAGAACTCTGTGAGGTAGTTACTGTTAATTTTTTAAGGACGAGTTCTCATTTTGAAATGATGGATCAAAACAAAAGCAACATAACATTTAAGGCATACTTGTTATGTATAAGCTTAGACCTAGGCACTTTCCCATAAATCTTTCTATTTTATAAGATAATCAGTTCATCTTAAAGGCCCAATACAGTTCAGAATTTTAACTAGATTTCAAGAGTTTTACATTTCAATTTAATTGTTGATTTGAATTTTGTTGACTTTGTCTACCCAAACAACCCATTTGAGTAATAATTAATAAAGAGATTATTCAAATTCAGACTTATCTTATATATTATTACCACAATTAAGGTTCATTTGTCTCAGATTGTGAGGTGGCTTCTGAAATAATTTTACTTACAGTAAACTATTTCAATTTTCAATTTTCCCTAGCACAGAATAAAGAAAAGCTATTAATTCAGTATTGTGGAAAAATATTAAATAATCTTTTATTTTTTCTTTCTTTAATCTTCCATATTAGTTTTATTCTTCAGGATGATCCCTCATGAGGAAGTGCTTGAGGATTAAGATTAGAATCTAAAACATCATCTCAACAAAGTGGGTGCTTCTGTAGACCAAGTTTGTGCAAAGGCTTATATATTTTAACGAACTTTTCTTCTTACTTTTCAATATTTTCCCATCTTCTGTCTTTGGTCACAGCAAAGCTAACTTCCTAATGGGCCTTTCCCCTTGACAGGGAGGTTCTTATTGTTAAATAGTTCATTTAATCCTAAAAACTACTTAGAGATATTATGATCCAATATCATTGGCTCAACTGCTTCATGAATATGTAAATCAAAGACTTGAAATAGTATAAAATAAAGCATTATTCTGGCCAGATTATGATGACTAATATAGATTCATATCCATCATATACTCAAATTCAAACACAATTTTTTCTATTTTAACTACTAAACACTCATTATGGACTGTGAATATACTCTTCAAGAAAAAATACGTTTCTTGCATTTTTTAAGACAAGAAAAATGTAATACTGAATGACATCTACCCAAACTTTTGCATTTCACCAAAAGTTTGATGAACAGAACTTTGCAAAATTTTCTCAACAGTTATTGCTTCAATTTTCCATTTCATTTTCCATATTGCTTTTGTGTAGGTATGGTTAATTATTCTAATTTTACGAACTCTTTAGCAATTTAACTGTTTTGCTGACTTTAAGTGGACTTTCTATAGTTACTGTACTTATTAAAAAAATTTTCAGACCAATGCCTACTAGAAAAGTGGTGATTTTGATAAACGCATCTGGATATATGAAAGAAGATGATAGAGATTTGATTTTCAAATTAAAGTAACAAGATTGTAATAAATTATAAATTGTAACAAATCCCAACTCTCCTCAAAATCTTGCAGTGGTTCACCATTTCATTATAGGAAAAGCCAAAGTCCTTACAATAGCCTCCAAGATTTTACCTGTTCTGGATTACGGTGACTTTCCTAACCTCTTTTCTCCTTACTCATTCAGTTCCAGTCACACTGGGATCCTTACCCTTCTCTGAACACAACAAAATATCTCCTGCCTCAAACCCTTCACATGTACCCCTTGGCTTGCATCCTTCCATGTTTCATGGCTAATCTTTGTCGCTCCTTCCTACTGAATCCTATTCTGCCTATTCACCCCTCTCCATCTACCCTTTATTTTTGATAGCCTTTATCACCTTCTGTTATACAATTTCACACTTATTTATTGTATTTTTGTCTTCCTCCTCCAATACACTGTAAGCTATGAGAAAGAGAATTTTTTTCTTTTTGGTTCACTGATGTTTCACTAAGATCTAGAACAGCTTGCAGTGGGAACTCAATAAATATCTGTTGAGTAAATGGATGAATGATTATCTTCTCATATTCAAATTTAAATATATATTTAATATTAACCCCTACAATGTTAACTTTAGCCAAATTAATGTAGTTATTGCTGAGATTAGACTCCATATCATGATAATAACCACAATTCTTACTTTGACATAAGACAGAGAGGATATTTCAAGTAAATACTATATACTAATTAATTTTCCCATCTATACTAAAAATTAAAATAGTAAATAAGACCATTCTTTCTACATTCTTCTTTCCCTCCCCATTCTACATTCCTTATCCCATCTGCTGCTGCTGCAAAAAAAAAATGATGTTGCTCTCAGTGAACCAATTTTTATTCTGAAGTAATTTTTGATACCAATAAAATAGTCCATCAAAACAATTTTCCATTTTATTAGTTGGATCTGAATTTAGCCAGAATTTTTGAATTATTCTTGGTGATCTTATCTTAGTAAGATACAATTTTAATTGTCAGAGTTTAAAGCAGAGCTTTAATTTATCTTAAAATCATATATGAGAAAAAAATAGATTAAAACCCAAAGTCATTCAAACCTTAGTTGTCATCTATTGCCAATTCTAAGGTTCTAATGATTGAATGATAAAACCTAACTGTTTCAGTAAAACCCTGACAATGTTTTGGCATAACCTGGAGTCCAGTTAGATAACCCTCAGTATGGAATAAATATTTAATGAGATCTCATGGTCAACTCACCTCAAAGCTTGAAGGAACCTCAAAGTATCATTGACTCATCTTCTTACCTTTGGGCAGTTCAATGAACTCCTTGAAAGCTGCACTTTGAAAAATTTCCACAGCTTACCTAGGAAGGTTGATCATTGCCTCAAAGCTAGGAACTCATTTAGAGACTTCTCACTGGGAGGTTTGATGCATGATCTCCTTTATCTGCTGTTCTTGTTTCCCAGGCCAAGGAAGCTTATGGCATTATTGTACTCTTTTTAAAGGAATATAGCTTCAAGCTTGTCATTAAGAGATCTGGTGTATACACTCAGTTGTATTACTACTCAGCTTTGTGAGCTTCTGTGAGGTTAATTTTTTTTTCTCTTCCTCAATTCCACATATTACAGGAGGATGAATAAGAACATATAAATATTTTTCATCACTTTCTCTGAAATAGGGAATCTTTTTTCATAGATGCAATCTTTTTTACTCTTTACAGAGACTTTCTTAAGCTAAGCCTTTGTATTCCCATTTAATTGATGGGAAATTGAAGCTCAGAAATTTTATGTGACTTGCATAAAACTTCCTCAAGATTCTACTGTCCATTTTTAATGCAATCAGATTTTGGTGCATGATTTTCTCCAGTAGTTTCTCTATGACTGTTGGTTGCCACTAGACCCATCAAGCAAAATTGCAAAGCATGGTGCTATGTATTCATGCATTATTCCATCTGCATTTCTAACTCTCACCTCTCTTCCCTACCCTCACCTTAAACTTACACTTCATCATTGCATGTACTAAGCCATCCATGGCATACCAAACAGGTAAAGTGTTCATCAGAGTTCTAGGTAGTAATTTGGTCTCCCAGGTAGGAAAATAACTCTGTAATTTAATCTGTTGCAACTTTAATAGCTTGCAAACACATTACAAGCAAAAATCAAACTTTACTCCCTGAACGTAGAAGTCTCAGGAAAATCTTTAAAAATTAAAAGAAAATACACAAGACTAGTATTCAATAATTCCTTTACCTTTTACTTCTCTCTCATCTCTCCTTTCTGTACTTATTTAAAATCATAGATGGGATTAGAAATGGAAGATTTTAATATTAATAATGTTAAATAGAATAAATTATTATTAGGATTATTATTAGTTACATTTTACAAGAAAAGAAATTGCAAGTTAAAGAGTTTGAGAAACTGACTTAAATTCATGCACAGGTATGTGGTGGAGCCAGTACACGGGTCCACTATGCATATTACACCTATATGCACCTTTATCTGGCTGCAAAGATTTTCAAGACTCTAGAATAAACATGTTTAAGCAAATCATATGGAGAAGGGAATGAGGTTTCTTCACCAGCAATTGAGAGTGAGTTTCAGTTTAACTAATTGGCCCCATGGTTTGCTTTGGCACTCAGATTGTCTTTGAAACTCATTGAGCAATCCTTTGGAAGTGCATACAGCATATGAAGCTACTGAGACTAAAAGCTTGCCTTCAGCTTTTGTGGTAATTACTATAAATAACCAATATAATAAAAAGAGAAATATTTAACTCATGCTTTTCCAAAAGAGAACTGGTGGGAGCAGAGCTTGCTTCAGAAGTGTTTCTCTCTCAGAGCACAAAAATAGTTTCTTCCGTAAGGAAGTTTCAGTATTGAGAAATTTCCCCTATTTTCACACACCCCCCTCTTGTACCATACACCTTGTTATTTTGTCTAACCCATTGCTCCTGGGGAAGAACCATGAGAATTTAGGCTGCTAGCAGAATCCCCTCTCTCCATAAACTCCCCAATCCCCACAAACTCTTCTGATAGAAAATATCACTAAATTGGATAAAGAAGAGCTTGCATGTTTTATCCAGACTTCATGATTCACCCTCTAAGTAAATTAAAGTTGAAGATATGAAAAATACACTTATTGGAAGACATCTATTTGCTCTTGAGGTAAGTTTTTCAATCTGTCTGAAATATAGTTTCCATGGTGCCTCCTCAAGACTGATTTGATGGACTCTATAATCAGTTTGTCTCCTCAAGAAAGATGATGCCCCTGGAAAGTATTTCCAAAATGGAGGGTGAAAGTTGCCCAGGGTACCCAAGCCTTCCCTGGCCTCAGAGTTTCTCACTCTTTTTCTCACAAATTTCTATGTTCACAGGAAAAAGTAAACTAACCCGGGGTGAATAGGCTAGCTTGGCAGTTTATATTCTTTGGGGTCCCCTCATTTGAAGAGTTTAAGTTTAGTGGTGAAGTTTCAGGGACAGGGTGTAAAATAGAGCTGCACTTCTACACCCTCATTCCGGGTTTTAAAGACCCATGGTGACCCTTGTTCATGTCCCACAACTGCACCCCCTCTCTGATTTGGGAGAAAGTGATAATGCTGGAGGATGGGGGGAAATAAGCTGACATCTGTAATGAAAGCTTGGTCAAATTACCCTTGTAAGCATTCTTTTCTCATCTCTCTTCTACTCATTAGCATTCCCCTCTTTTCTTCTGTGACTTCATTTGGTCTCTGCTCCTTCCTCCATTTATTATCATTTATTATGTACCTAGTTTTCTGCTTTGTTAATTCTTAAACAATGAAATGTACAAAACTTGATTTTGGGACCCATATAGGAACTTAAATTTTCCAGTGGCATCCTCTGCTGTCTCATGAATTCTCTTTTCTAGGATGTAATTCACATGGATGGTTGGGATTTGATGTTTTATATGACAAGTAGTGTGGATGTCAGAGGGCACTGCTATTTAGTAACATTTTGTCCTAGTTGGAACCCAATTATACTCAGCAAATCTCACTGTATTAAAGGTCAAACTTGCATGTAAGTAAACAGGACAAACTATCACACTTACTTTACAAGAAAATAAGGTCACATAAAATAACAGAAAAAAAAACTTTGCTGATTATAAGGGAAAAGTCAAGAATAAAATATAATTTAGGATTATCACACTCAATATAGGACAGATTTAATAAAGCTTAGTTATATAGATGCATAGGGGATAGAGGTAGATGTTTATTTTCTGGGGCAAAAAAGATTTGGGCAGATAGATTGATTGATTGATTTCTGGGACCAGGTTAATTTGGACTGGTTAAAATTCAAAGAAGTAGTAGGGAAAATTAAGAATTTTAAATAAGAGACAATAGTATCCTCCATATTGGAAGCCCTCCCCCCATCCCCAAATCATAACTGTTGGATAGGACAAGAATATTAGGAAATAGTGGCCAAATCAAATGATAAAATTCTGAGGTGGTATTGTTCTGAGACAAATTATACACATTGCTCAAGTGCTAATTTCCTATCTTTATATCCTCAAATTTTATTTTGGCTTATTAAAAAAAATAAAATTGTATGACCTGGCTTTCTTGGCTTTCCATTTTCTGCCCACAAATTTATCTACATCACTTTTTTATTTAATAAGAGTGTAGTTCTTAAAGAGAAGGTAACCTTCTCTTCATATCTATGTTTACCTGAAGCAATCCGTGCTTTTCTCTTACAATCTTTTACTCACTTTTCTCATCTAACTGCTCTTCTCCTCACAGCCAAGGAAACCAACTTTTGGTCTTTAGCTTCCAGAGGACCTGAGTGTATTCAAATTGTTATAATTAAATCATTTTCTTTTTCATACTTTTCAGAGTTAATTGAAACTGCCATTCCTAGTTTCTATTTATCATAATATAACTAGTGTTGCCACATTGACCAATGTTACAGCAGCTGGACATCAAAAGTTTTGCAGTTTTATTGTGATTATGTAGTTTTATTAGAATAAATGAATAATTTGTTACTATTTTTAAAATATTCTCAACAGAGAAACCCAGTATAAGCTTATTGAGTACCCGAGCCCAAGTTTCATCAAACAGAGCTGGAAACTTCAGTTTTCCACATCTAAAAAAGTATAACTCCACTTTTTTCTAATCTTGAAACTTCACTAACCAAACAATTCATTCTGTAGGAATCTCTTAATTTTTTATATCACAATTCATTTGGTACTAG
This sequence comes from Cabassous unicinctus, assembly GCA_029593785.1. Lineage (NCBI taxonomy): Eukaryota > Metazoa > Chordata > Mammalia > Cingulata > Chlamyphoridae > Cabassous > Cabassous unicinctus. Next base: position 9,681 of record JAQZBX010067316.1, read on the forward strand.
GTCATACAATTCTGTAAATTTCTTGTGTAATTAATGAACTTATCTTGAAATATGTTATACCTCAAACTCAATTGTAAAGAAGTTGAAGACATCTTTCCCCTCATCTACAGCAGATAGGAATAAGTTCTTACTGACATATGATAACTCACTTGATGTGTTATTGATTCATTGATGGATTACTGATTAGTCAGAAAAAGGAAGAGTATCTCAAACTCATATGAAAATAAAATCAAGATCATTTGAGATCAATACTAAAAAGCCTAAGGAATACTTATGCTAAAAAATATTTATTTATACCAAAAAATAAAGACGTTGACTTAACTAATGAAAGTAATAATCTAAACTCTATAAAAATGAAAAAAAAAAGTTCAAAAATTAAAGATATCAAAAAACTGATTTATAAATTTTATATGTAATTCAGATAAATAAAATAAAAGAATAAAAATATAAAGAAATGATATGCTATCACCAGGAATAAAAGAAATGTGTTTCTTGATTTCACTTTATTAATGAAGGAGAGAATATACCAAATTTGTTTTTTCTTAGAAAACTCTACCATATTCCTATATTTGTAGAAACATGGAGAATAATATCATTTGTACAAAGAAAGAGATATTTAAAAAATATTATACAAATGTGGAAGTCTGTAAAATCTGTAATTTCATGTAAGGAATTAATAGTTACTTCTGGGGAGTGGGATTTGGAAATAAGTTTTGAAAGTACACTTTTATGTATCATCCTCTAACCTACTATAAACTTTGGATGTTTAATATGGAAATATATTCATTCTATAATTAAAATAATTCTAATAACTACAGAAAAAACCAAATTGGAAGGCTACTTGATAATATTTACCAATAATTATGTAAATATTCATCTATCTGGCTTCAATAGTTCCATTTAAATATATTTTAATGACTTATTAAAATACTGATGTCTACAAATGAAAAGAGATTCACACAAAAGTTTTTTGATTGAAAATTAAAAAACCCCTAAATTAATAAAAAAATTAAATGACAATATTTGATAATAATAGATTTTTATGTGTGAATTTATGACTACAAAGTACGTAATTACATAAGCATACCCTTTATTTACTTGGAAAAAATCTTTTAAAAATCAAAAATAAAAATCAGCATATATAATAATTTTGTAGTATAATTGCTTTCATATAGATTCTATATATATGTGTGTGTGTGAAGAAAGAATAGAGTAGAACAATGGAGAAATGTATGTATGGGATAATTCTGAAATGCTTTTTAAAAATGATGTTTCAAGAGAAACAAAAATTGGAAGAAAACAAATCCACTGAAAAATAGTGGTAAGAGAATTATATGTGAGTAAAGATATGATTCAGGTTATATAAATATATAAAGCGGTACATCAAGTTGTATCCTTATTTTGTGAAATGCAATATCATACATCTAGCATGAGCCAGGGGTGATTTCATGTACATGGTTATTTCCTTCAATAATTACAGGCTCAAGGATTTGTTCAAACATCTCATATGTCCTGAATGACAATGAAGGTAACATGGCCATTGTGACCCAAAATTTGGATAACTAATTTCTTCTTAAAGTATAGCCCAACAAAGACAACTGGAAATTTCAATAATAATGAATGCAAATAGGTATGCAAATAAAGAAATATTTTTCTTAAGAGGGAATCTCCAAATTTAATATTTTTGAATTAAATAAGAATATTGTTTTTTAGTTATTAGAGCAATATCCATGCACATATATTATATACATATGCATACACTTAATAAATTGTCTATTAAAATATCATTTTCTCATAAAGTAAAAGTTTTAAGAAATTAAAGTGACTTGCTTAAGGTTATACCAAAAAATCAGCAATTTAAGACACTGACAGAAAACACAATCCCCTAATAAATTTTTCTAAAAAAAAAAAAATCTTGTTCTACCCCAAAATTCTCCCTAGTTAAAGACTTGGAATCAGACTTTTGAAAAAATTCCCATGTGATTTTAATGTATGACAACCTTTTAGAACCACTGAGTTTTGTTGTCCATCAATTAGAACTATTTAAGGTAATGATTCAGAGTCCAAGTCCGTTGTTCTTACCACATCAACACTCCCAATTTTCTTTGCAGATAGTCCATTTCTCAGCTGAGTGATATCCACAACTACTGAAACCATGGATCTGAACAGCAGTGTAAAAGAGTTCATTCTGTCTGGGTCAACACAGGATGTTCTAAAGGAAGAAATAATGTTTGCAGTCTTCTTATTTTTTTACCTTGCAACTCTTTTTGCAAATTTACTTATTGTGATGACCATCAGATACAGTCGGATGCTTGGAAGCCTCATGTTCTTCTTCCTTTTTTATTTATCCTTTGCTGATGCCTGTTTCTCCACAACCCTGGTACCAAGATTGATTATAGATGTTGTATCTGAGAAGAAAGTCATCTCCTACAATGGGTGAATGACCCAAATCTTTGCAGTTCACTTCTCTGCATGCATGGGTACTTTTGTGTTCATCCTCATGTCCTTTGGTTGTTATGTGGCCATTTGTAAGCCCCTGAGATACACAAGCATCATGAACAGCCGTGTCTGTGGTAGGTTGGTGAATCTGGCATGGGTGGGATCGTGTATCCATTCTTTAGCATAGATTTTCTTGGCTTTGAAATTACCCTTCTGTAGTCCTAATGTTATTGATCACTATTACTGTGATATGCAACATCTGTTGAAACTTGCCTGCATGGACACTTATGTAATAATCTACTCATAGTCTTTAATAGAGGGGCCATATGTATGGTGAGTTTCATAATCCTGATAATCTCCTACATTTTAATCTTACATTCTCTGAGAAACCAGAGTGCAGAAGGAAGAAAGAAAGCTCTCTCCTCCTACACTTCCCACATAATCATGGTCACCTTATTCTTTCTTCCATGAATATTCACATATGCACGCCCGCCAACCACATTTACTATGGACAAGATGGTAGCCGTCTTTTACATGATTGATACTCCCTTGCGCAACCCTCTAATTTACACTTTGAGGAATTCAGAAGCCAAAATTACCATGAGAAAGTTATGGTGTAACAAACTGTGATTTGAGGTGGCAAAGAGTGGAAGACTCCTATTGTAATTCTGTAACTGTTTAAATACAATTAATTGATAAAACAGAGAAAATGTTTTCATTCTGATGTAGGAAATATAATTCCCTCTCAGTGAGACTTTTGGGGAAATAGACAGATTTAGCACAATAGAGAAACATTCATTTTAAACTGGTATCCCATAGAATGATAGAATATGCATTGCACCAAGATTTGTGGAAGCAAATTCCCAGTACTTAATCCCATTCTCTGCAGTGCAACTTGTTAACCAGAGCTTGTTGTGCCTATGGTTTTACCTCCATTTGTGTACAATATTCTGGTTTGCATATCTAATTTCCATGTTTCAACTCCAAGTCCAATATTTGTACCTGATTTCTACCTTATTTGGGTTTTTGGTGATTCAGTTCTGACATTTTGTATCTAGAAACTATTTTCTGACTCAACATTCAGACCAAAGTCACTGCAAGAGGACCATAACTATTGGTAACTGAGCCCTTATTTGATGCTTGGCTTCTTTTTGTAACATCCTTAAACATGGTTTTTATCCTCAGCTAACTCATAACCAGTTTTTTCAAATAAGGGAAAACCTGGCTATAATGAACATTCACTATATTGAGCCATAATCTCTCATGTTTCAATAGGTTTTGTTAATCATGTTGATCATTGTTCATTTATAATATTTATTATTATATTCTATTTTGTAATTTAAGACAATGGACATTATACAAAACTTTTGTTTGGTTAATTTGTGGAAAGTTTATAAAATTGTGAGAGTTGTAATAATCAACACTTCATGGATGTAATTATGGATATGAAAAAGCAAAAATTGATATATGAAAAAGAACTGTGCAGTACCATATAACATACCCGTATAATCCATCCAAAGATAGAATTATTTAACTGAAGTGAACACATAATAGAGTATATCAAGGAGGTAAATTTTCTCTTTAGGTATCAAGCACAGTTTTAAGACAGTGAAGTGTTTCACTGATTAACACTAAGACTTACTGTCCAGTCTGCTTGATGGGTGCATTTCTCTATTAAGAGGGGTGTTTTTGCATACGGCTACTTGAGGCCATAACCAAATATGCCACTTGTTCAAAATCTGTCTTTATAAAGCAAACATCATCCGGTAATTGGATTTCCTACAGAGACTTTCCTCCCTAGATAGAACGGTCCTAAACAATACCCAGGATAAGCATTCCTATCTTCTTTATTTAGATATTTCATGGCAGCTTATTAAACTTACATTCTGCTTCAGAATACTGTTAACAAATGAGTTTGGGCAACAAGTATCAAATCCATGAGGGAGTCTGGGCACCAAAACAAACAAAATTTCTTTCATATAGCTCTAAGTTCTGAACTCTAAGCTGTTGAATTAACCTACGAAATGCCAGTTTGAGAGGCTTTGTATAAGAACGGCTTTTAGGTGTTAAATCCATATATTCACCATCACACTGTGATGATAAAACTTTGGAAAATTACTTAAAGCCTATAATCTTTACTGGAAAACCTCTCAAACCACAAGTCCTATTCATAATGAGGTGGGATTTTCCTGGTTTGTGACTTAAAATATCAACAAGTCACTTGCCTTTTGACAAGTTTGGTAATACTATTCCATGCTGTAATTTAGCATTGTTATATAGACAATAGGGAAAGTCAGGTCTGGGGAAAAAAAAGAGAATGGAGGAAGGAGGAATGGTGATGGAGCTAAGATGATAGAGGGAAGAAATATTTCATCTTATACTTGAGGAATCTCCTTTGAGCATATTCATTTGTGGAAGGACAGTGATGCTCAGGAAGCCCCTGCAACCTCAGCCCCCTCTTGAATTAAGATTAGCTTAGATCCCTTGGACAGGCTTGTGTTTAGGGCACCATATTTCAAAGAAAATAGTTTCATTCCAATTTTATGTTATATATTATATAATTCAAATCAAGGATTCTTATTGATTTTTGTTTCATCTCTTTGATGAAGATTCTCACATTTTTATTTTCATCCCAGAGCTCTCACTTGAGTACCAGACTTCTGTATTCAACTAATTACTTGACCTCTTCCTCTATATACTGAAAACGTAACTTCACAATTATCTACTGATTGTTTTTACTTCAAAAATTCTCTGCATTCTTCAGCTTTCCCTTAAGAAAATCCATCTTTCCAATTGCCAAGGTTAAAAACATTGAAGGAAAAAAAAATGGTGATACCACAATTCACACCTAAAAATTAGAAAAAAAAATATTGGCCTTCAATATATATGCAGAATGTCATACATTTTCATACTAATTCCCCTATTATTCTGGTCTAAGCTGCCATATTCTTTTGCCTGAATATTATTGCCCTGCTTTAAACACTGTCCAATAAAGTTCTTGTCACTGACATGAGATTTCCAGAGAATAATTAAGAAATACCGATCTGTTTCACTTAGAAATGTGGTTAGTGGACATTTTATATAAATATACATGGGCCAAAAATATGAAAACTGCAATAAAGTGGCAGGTGCAAGTAGACAGAGTTTTGCATTATTCCTTTTTTATGTACTATTGTTTCTTAGAGAGTATAAAATAACTACATAGAAGATCCATAGATTTACAATACACATCATATATATCATCCAATTATTGGACACAACTAGCAAATTTATCACATTAGTGGTAAGTTTTAACAAGTGCTGCAAGTTACAAAAATAGTGATTAAATTCACTGTGGCCAAAAAAGGATAATCTCAAAGCCAGGAAAAGCTGTGCTGAAGGATGTCCCTACAGTAGCTAACAAAGTATCAAATTTCCATACTGGGGAAACCCTGCTACCTTCTCAAATAAAATGGCAAAAATCCCTGGAATATATAAGCCATCCATGATAAAAGAAAACAGACCCAATATGCCAATCGCTCAGTATTAATCCTTGTACTTTTGAACCTTATTCCTTAAAAATGAAACTTAGCTTAATGATAATTAATGCCTAAGAGTCACTTCCTAAAAACCTCTGTATTATACAAATGTGTTCTTTCTAAGCCAAACTCAGCAAATAAACTCACTAACTTTCTCCCAATATGGGACATGACTCCCAGGGATGAGGGATTATTACCAAGTGTTAATCAGCGATGTATTTGAAAAAAGAACTTAACCAAAATGGGGAAACATTAAGTAAAAAATAGTTTTTATGGCTAAGAGATTTCAAAATGAGTCAGGAGTTCATTCCAGAAGTTACGC
>JAQZBX010067317.1:0-15959 GCA_029593785.1 Cabassous unicinctus
AAGTGAAGGCAATGATTGGAAAGGAGTAGAACTCTAATGATTGGGATGGAGACATATGGGTTGATGATATCGGTGGGGACATTGAAACCCTAAATTCTGCTGAGACTTTGTCAGATAAACTGCGATGGTCTGCCCTGTGGAGACCACACAATGTCAAGCTTGTATCACTCAGTCTCCAGCCTACCCCAGGGAGTCCAGACCTCTTTCCAGCCATGAGACAGTCACCAGCCAACCTCCAGCCTTGCACTGCCCAACCTCCACCCTACCCTGAGAAGTCTGCCTTCTAACCCCTGCCTGAAGAAATTAATCCTGTCTCACCAGGTGAAAATGCAAAGGAATGCCCTGAAGTCAGTAGCTTGCAAGGCATTTCTAATCCTTCTCCTTACCCACCCCCACAACCCCTCTTCTCTTCTAGACCTATTACTAGACTAAAATCACAACAAGCCCCTAAAGGTGAAATACAAAGTGTGACCCATGAGGAAGTACACTATACTCTGAAAGAACTGCATGAGTTTTCCAACTTATATAGATAGAAATCAGGGGAATATGTGTGGGAATGGATATTAAGGGTATGGGATAATGGTGGAAGGAATATAGAGTGGGATCATGCTGATTTATTGATATGGACCCACTAAGCAGAAATTCTAGATTTAATGCTGTAGCTCAAGGGGTTCACAAGGGCTCTAACAGTTTGTTTTGGTGGCTGACTGAAACCAAAAGTTGGCCTAAAATGTCTGAGGTCAAGATGCCCTATTTTCCCTGGTATATGGTAGAAGAGGGAATTCAAAGGCTTAGAGATTGTAATGCTAGAATGGATTTACCCACCCACCCTAGGAATCTCCAGAAGATACAGTTTTAACCAGGACTGTGAGGAATAAATTTGTAAGACTAACTCCATCTTCCCTGAAGGCCTCTGTGGTTGCTCTTCTCTGTAGCCCAGATACTACAGTCAGAGCTGCTGTCATGGAACTAGAATCCTTAGACATTGTGGGGATGATCAGCTCTCAGGCTTGTTAAAGCCTTTAATCACCAAAATCAGCAGTTAATCACCAAAGACAAGGTGGGCATTGATACTGCAATGAAAGGTAGACTTAAAGCAGCAATCAAAAGAGAATGAGTCACATAGAACTATGGCATTGGCTAATAAATCATGGGGTACCTTGAGTAAAATAGATGGGCAGTCTACTAAATTCCTACTTGATCTGTATAAGCAGAAGAGTTCTAGGTTGAGTGAACAAAACCCTGACTTGAATTACAGACACAGAGAATCACAGCACCTTAATTAATTCCCAGACTTGAGACAGTTTACAGACCACTTGAATGAGGAGAAGCCAAGGTCCCCTTGGGGAATGATCCTGTTACACTGCCAAAAATTTATACTGTTAACCTTCCTCCCAATTTCCCCAAAGAGACCTATGGCCTTTTACCAGAGTAACTGTGCATTGGGGAAAAGGAAATGATCAGACATTTTGGGGATTATTAGACACAGGCTCAGAAGTGACATTAATTCCAGGAGATCCAAAATGTCACTGTGGTCCACCAGTCAGAGTAGAGGCTTATGGAGGTCAAGTGATTGATGGAGTTTTAGCTCAGGTCTGTCTCACAGTGGGTCCAGTGGATTCCCAGACCCTTTGGTCATTATTTCCCCAGTTCCAAAATGCATAACTGGAACAGACATACTCAGAAACTGGCAGAATCCCCACATCGGTTCACTGATTTGTGGAGTGAGGGCTATTATGGTTGGAAAGGTCAAGTGGGAGCCACTAAAATTGCCCCTACCTAGCAAAATAGTAAATCAAAAACAATACCGGATTCCTGGAGGGATTGCAGGTATCAGTGCCACCATGAAGGATTTGAAGGCTGAAGGGTGGTGATTCCCACCACACCCCATTCAACTCTCCTATTTGGCCTGTGCAGCAAACAGATGGATCTTGAAGGATGACAGTAGATTATTGTAAACTTAACCAGGTGGTGACTCTAATTGCAGCTGCTGTCCCAGATGTGGTATCATTGCTTGCACAAATCAACACATTCCCTGGTACCTGGTATGCAGCTATTGATCTTGCAAATGCTTTTTTCTCAATTGCCATTAATAAAGACCACCAGAGACTGGAGCCTCTGGCCTGCCCATGTGCCAGCTGTGCCTGGAATCTTGGTGGAGCTGCAACTCCTACTCTACAGCTCAATGGACTCACCCAAGTCACCTGGTGAGGAGACGATGATGGACAATGGCCATCCCAGGGAATGGAGAGAGCCTGCAGCTGCAGGCAGGATAATCCCATACACCATATCCATGGGATATAAGCCTACTCTCACTTGGAGGTGGAGTGGACATCACCATTCCAGACTCCTTAGGACTGGGGGAAGAGCTATGGACTAGAGTGGACTTAATGGTATTCTGTTGTAGACATATTGTGATTCAAGCAATGGAGGAAATTATAACAGTGAAATGGAGCCAGTGGCCACTAGATGCTTTCAGGGCAGGGAAGGGAAAAGCAGTTGTAATATAGGGGCTTTTTCAGGACTTGGGAATTATCCTGAGTGACATTACAATAACAGATATAGGCCATTTTACATTAGCATATACCATGCAAAACTGTGTGGGAGAGAGTGTGGTCTACAATGTGAACTATGGTCCATGCTTAGTGGCAAAGCCCCGGGATGTGCATATACATTGCAGGTGAAGTGCCACACTAATGAAAGATGTTTATGTGGGATGTTATGGGAGGTGTGGGAGGAGGGAACATGGGAATCCCTGTAATTTTTGTGTAACATTTATGTAATCTAAGCATCTTTTAAAATATATATATAAAAAAATAACATTTATGTAAGCAAATGCACATATATCATTTTACAAATATTGGTTTGTATTGTGAAAAATTTGGTTTTTACCCACAATAAAAAAAATTAAAAAAAAAAAAAAGACCACCAGAAACAGTTTGCTTTCAGCATGCAAGGCCAGCAATATACCTTCACTGTCCTGCCTCAGGGGTATATCACCTCTCCAGCCCTATGTCATAATAGTGTCCACAGGGACCTTGATCGTCTCTCCCTCCCACACGACGTCACACTGGTCCATTGATGATATTGTGTTGATTGGACCTAGTGAGCAAGAAGTAGCAATGACTCTAGACTTATTAGTAAGTCATTTGCATGAGAGAGCATAGGAGATAAATCCAACAAAAATACAGGGGCCTTCCACCTCGGTGAAATTTCTAGGTGTCCACTGATGTGGGGCATGTTGAGATATACCTTCTAAAGTGAGGGAAAAGCTGTTGCATCTGGCCCCTCCTAGGACCAAAAAAGAGGCACAACGCTTAGTTGTTCTTTTTGGATTTTGGAGACAACACATTCCTCATTGGGGTGTGCTACTCTGGCCCATTTACAGAGTGACCAGAAAAGCTGCTAGTTTTGATTGGGGACCAGAACAAGAAGAGGACCTGCGAGAGGTCCAGGCTGCTGTGAAAGCTGCACTACCACTTGGGCCATATGATCCAGCAGATCCAATGGTGCTGGAAGTATCAGTGGCAAATAGAGATGCTGTCTGGAGCTTTTGGCAGGCCCCTATAGGGGAATCACAATGCAGACCCTTAGGATTTTGGAGCAAAGCCCTGCCATCTTCTGCAAATAACTACTCTCCTTTTGAGAAATAGCTTTTGGCCTGCTACTGGGTCTTAGTAGAGACTGAACGCTTAACCATGGGCCACCAACTTACCATGAGACCTGAGTTGTCTATCATGAGCTAGGTATTGTCTGACCCACCACACCATAAAGTTGGGCATGCACAATAGCACTCCATAATAAAATGGAAGTGGTATATATGAGATAGGGCTTGAGCGGGTCCTGAAGGCACCAGTAAGTTACATGAGGAAGTAGTCCAAATGCCCATGTTCACCACTCCTGCCTATTACCTTCTCTTTCCCAGCCCACAGCTTTGGCCTCTTGGGGAGTTCTTTACAATCAGTTGACTGTAGGAGAGAAAACTTGGGCCTGGTTTACAGATGGTTCTGCACGATATGCAGGTTCCATCCAAAAGCGGACAGCTGTAGCACTGCAGCTCCTTTCTGGGATGTCCCTGAAAGACAATGGTGAGGGCAAATCCTCCCAGTGGCAGAACTTCGAGCAGTGCACCTGGTTTTTCTTTTTGCTTGGAGGAAGAAATGGCCAGAGGTGTGTTTGCCAACTGGGCTGTTGCCAATGGTTTGGCTGGATGATAAGGAACTTGGAAGGAACATGATTGGAAAATTGGTGACAAAGAGGTATGGGGAAGAGGTATACGGATAGACCTTTCTGAGTGGGCAAAAAACATGAAAATATTTGTGTCCCATGTGAATGCTCACCAGAGGGTGACTTCAGCAGAAGAAGATTTTAATATTCAAGTGGATAAAATGACCCATGCTGTGGCTAATGCCCAGCCTCTTTACCCAGCCACTCCTGTCACTGACCAATGGGCTAATGAACAAAGTGGCCATGGAGGTAGGGGTGGAGGTTATGCATGGGCTCAGCAACATGGACTTCCCCTCACCAAGGCTGACTTGGCTACAGCCACTGCTGAGAGTCCAATCTGCCAGCAGCAGAGACCCACACTCAGCCCCCAATATGGCACCATTCCCCGAGGTAATCAGCCTGCTACCTGGTGGCAGGTTGGTTACATTGGACCACTTTCAGCATGGAAGAGGCAATGATATGTTTTAACTGGAATAGACATACTCTGGATATGGGTTTGACTTCCCTGCATGCAATGCTTCTGCCAAAACTACCATCCATGGACTTAGCGAATGTCATATCCACTGCCATAGCATTCCACACAGCATTGCTTCTGATCAAGGAACCCACTTCACAGCAAATGATGTGTGGGAATGGGCACATGCTCATGGAATTCACTGGTCTTACCATGTTCCCCATCACCCTAAAGCAGATGGATTGATACAATGGTGGAACGGCCTTTTGAAGCCACATTTACAGTGCCAACTAGGTGGCAATACCTTGCAGGGCTGGGGCAAAGTTCTCCAGGGGACTGTGTATGCTCTAAACCAGTGTCCACTCTATGGTGCTGTTTCTCCCATAGCCAGGATTCACAGGTCCAGGAATCAAGGGGTGGAAATGGGAGTGGCACTACTCACTATTACCTCTAGCAATCCGCTAGGAAAATTTTTGCTTCCTGTCCCTGCAACCTTAAGCTCTGCTGGTCTACAAGTCTTAGTTCCAAGAGGAGGAGTGCTGCCACCAGGGAACACAACAATGATTCCATTGAACTGGAAGTTAAGACTGCCACCTGGCCATTTTGGGCTCCTCATGCTTCTGAATCAACAGGCAAAGAAGGGAATTACTGTGCTGGCTGGGGTGATTGATCCTGACTATCAGGAGGAAATAGGACTGCATCTACATAATGGGGGTAAAGAAGAGTTTGCCTGGAATGCAGGAGATCCTCTAGGGCGTCTCCTAGTACTGCCATGCCTTGTGATTAAATACAATGGAAAATTGCAACAACCCTATCCAAGCAGGACTATCAATGGACAAGAATCTTCAGGAATGAAAGTTTGGGTTACCCCACCAGGCAAAGAACCATGGCCAGATGAGGTGCTTGCTGAGGTTAAAGGGAACATGGAATGGGTAGTGGAAGAAGGTAGTGATAAATATGAACTTCAACCATGTGACCAGTTACAGAAATAAGGACCGTAATGGTCATGAATATGTCTTCCTTGGCTTTGTTATGAGTATGATTGCATATGTACATAAAATGAATATCTTTTTTTTCTTCCCTAACCTTTTCCCTTATCATATGACCTAAGTTGTTTTAGTTTCATGTTATAATATATAAGGATGCCAAGTTTAAGTGTGAATATTACCCAAGGACTTGCACCTTATTCTGGAGGGAATTAGTGCATTTCCAGTTGTACTCAGGACAGATGAATATTGTTAGGTGGAAATATATATATATATATGTCTGTTATTGTTTTTATCTAGAGATTAAGTATGGTTTAAGGTAATGTGTATGGCTGCCAAGTTGACAAGGGGTGGACTGTGATGGTTAGGCTAATGTGTCAACTCAGCTAGGTAAATGGTGCCCAGTTGTTTGTCAAGCAAGCACTGGGCTAATTGTAATACAAGGACATTCCATGGACTTTAATCATCAGTGAGTTGATTGCATAGATGGCTGGTTACATCTACAATTAACCAAGGAGATTGCCATCAGCAATGAGTGACATTCAATCAATTGAAGACTTTTAAGGGGGAAGTGATTTCAGCATTCAGAGGGAGAATTTCCATCTCTACTTCTGACAGCCAATGTCTCCTGCGAACTCATCAAGGACCTTCATCAGAGCCCCTGGTTTGCAGCCTGCCCGTGGAATTTGGACTTCTGCATCCCCACAGTCTCACGAGAGAATTTTATAAAACTTCATACTGTTTACAGATATCTCCTGTTGTTTTTGTTTCCCTAGAGAACCCTGAACAATACAACAATAAGTCCAAATTTATTTCATCTCCTGTCCTGACTCCACTGAGCTCCAGAAGCATATGCCTAACTTGACCTCCACTGAGACGGCTCAACCAGCTTCTTAAACCCACCACTTGATACCTCACTCCCTGCACACACACAGCCTGCTCCTCCCCAAGTCTGCCCCCATATTATCAAATGGCACCACCATCTACCTAATTGTTTGAGTCAAAACTTTAGGTGTTATTCAAAATTCCACTCTTCTCTTTGTCACACCTGCAATATCAACTCCTTAGCAAATCCTGCTGATTCCACCTCCAAAATATATCCCTAAACCACTTCTTTTCCTCCACCTCCACAGCTGCTACCTCTAGTCTAAGTTATCATCACCATGCCCTCACAGCTCTCCCCGCCTCCTCTCTTGTCCCGTATTGTCCATTCTCTGTGTGGTGGCCAGTGTGGTCTCATTAACACTCAGAACAATTCACGCAACATTTCCTGGATTTCATTTCCCTCCCATCACACTTGGAAGGAAAGCCAAGCTCCTTACCCCAACCTGGGGAGGCCAATGTGATCCAGCCCCTACTTCTCTGACTTCATCTCCTCCTCTTTTCCAGGTACACTGCTCTTTCTATCTGCTCCTGTTTTAGTTTCCTAGGCTACTGCAAGCAGATACCATAAAATGGGCTGGCTTAACAATGGGAGTTTATTAGCTTACAATTTGAGGCAGTGAGAATGTCCAAATCAAGGCTTCATCAAGACAATGCTTTTTTTCCAAAGACCAGCTGCCAGTGATCCCGGGCTCCTCTGTCACATGGAAAGACACGTGGCATCATCTGCTGGTCTCTTCCTTTTCCTCTGGGTTTTGTTTCTTTCAGCCTCTTGCTTCCATGGCTTTCTCTCTTTGTCTGAATTGCATTCTTTATAAAGGACTCAAGTATGAGGATTAAGACCCACCCTGGGCCACGCCTTAACGGAAGTAACTTCATTGAAAGGTCCTACTTACAATAGATTTACACCCACAGGAATGGATTAGCTTGAAGGACATAATTTCTGAGGTAAATACAGCTCCAAACCACCACAGCTCCCTACTGACAGCAAGCTTATTTCTGCCTCAGTACCTTTGCACCAACTGCTTCCTCTGCTTAGGATACTCTGCCTCTCACTCTACCAAATAAAATGTGGCAGAAGTGATATTTTGAGATTTCCAAGACTAAGTCATAAAAAGGATGGCTTCTACCAGGTTCCCCCCACCCCCTCCCCTCTCAGATCACTTGCTCTGGGAGAAGGTAGCCACCATGTTGTAAGGGCACTCAAGTAGCCTATAGAGGAGTCCATGTAGGAAGAAACTGAGACTTCCTGCCCATACTCAGTACCAATTTGCCAGCCATGTGAGTGAGCCACCTGGGAAGTGAATCTTCCAGCTCTGGCCAAAACTTCAGATGACTGTAGCCCTGGCTACGATTTTGAAGGAAACCTCCTGAGCAATCACCAGCTGAGCCACTCCCAAATTCCTGACCCAGAAACTATACATTATTGTTTTTAACCACTAAATTTTGGGAAAATTTGTCACTCAGCAATAGCTAACTAATACAGTAGGTGTACAAAGGAGCATATGACATGATTTCTTTCTGGAAACACCATCAAGGAAGAAAATGAAATTAGCCCAACATGAATTTTTGTTCTTAATGAACACATTTTGAGTCCTGGATTTTACCACTTCCTCTTCAAGGTGTGTGGTGATACATTCTAGAACTGTCATAAGATCATGATCAAGCTAATGGGTCTATAATTGGAAAAAATTTCCTTGTTTTTGAAAACTGGTACACCATCCTCAGGCTTCAGGGACTCCTCTTGTTCTTCCTCTTTCCTCGAACATGTTGCAGTAGCACCTGCAAGCTCCTTCAGACCCTGCAACAATATTCATTTAGGACAAGACACTCAAATTCTTTTTAAAATGCTACATGCTCTTTCCCCAACTTCTTTCTAAATAATCTTCAAGACTCTTAGACAGCTTTTTCTGAAATTTCTAAGATTCTGCTGGTCTTGGTTCAAGAAGCTCAGAGTGAAAGGTGGAGAAATTAGAGACTGCTGGGCTTCGATCCGAGTTAACTGACGGGAAACGTGTGTGACTCACTCTCCTGAAGCTCCCACCCATCCTGCGCCCCACTAGGCACACACATGCATGTGCACACAGGCACACACAGGCACACATACACCGGGGTATCGCCAAGACCAATCAAGAGAACGTAGGGAAAGACCCTGACACAGGACTGGTAAAAGCCAGTGCTGTAGATAAAGTATTATGCCGCGAGGCTCGTTTGCTTGCTTGTCACCTAGCTAGACTTGTCTAGGAAATCAGCTGAGTGGATTACCAAATCTGAGCCGTTAGGACACTTCAGACAAGAACAGCTAAAGAGGAAGGGAACCGGAAGTGCACATCACTTCACTCTGTCCTGCCAACACAGGCAGGTGTTACAACCCCACTGTATATATGGGAAACTGAGGCACAGGTCACACAGCTAGTAAGAGGGAGAACCAGCCTCCAAACCCAAGTCTGCCCCACATCCATGGATCTGTTTCTTTAATATGCAAGTGTTCATTCCCATACATGTTGAAAGAACAGACCAGAATAGCCATGCACTTTCCTTTATAAGGATTTGGGGCCAAATGGGGCTTCTGGCCACCAGAGCAGTGTGATATGAGGAGAGGATGTGAGTGAGGTGGCACTGCACCAAGGTCATAGCAAAGTCAAATTCACTTTGAAATCATCCACTGCAGCCCCCCTCCATGGCCCTCTCCCTGCTCTGCTCGAGGGCCAGGAGATGAAGGGACTGAGGTCGCCAAGGCTTTGCCTGGCTCTGCAGGTAAGAAAGGAGGCTTTCAGCGCCACCAGCCTGTCGCTTCCCGTCCCCACCTCTTCTCAGCGCGCCACTGGACGAGTTACTTCACCTCTGACCCTGTCCATGGAAGATGGCACTTCCGAACACGCTGGGCTTCCTGAGAATTTAATGAGGTTGTGTACGTCGAGTGCCTGGCACGAAAGAGGTGCCAGAGCATAAAGCGGAGAAATTAGCATATCCTGGGCTTTGCTCTGGGTTATTATTAGTGTGATTTTGTGTAAGGCAACCTTGCCACCCCTCACCCAGACACTCCTCCCTCACAGTCACACCCACGCACACCCACACAATCACACCCACCCACACATACATACACAGTCACACACATACACAATCATACATGCATGCACACCCACACATAATCACACAGTTACACACATACACATCATAATCACACATGCCACACACAGTCATACACAGTCATACACTCACACACACATGCAGTCACACACATGCATGCACACCCACACACAATCACACACATACATATGCATACTAGCATATGCAGTCACCCATAATCACACACACCCACATGCATCATCACACCTGCCCACGCACACAGTCACATGCTCTACGCACATAGTTACATATACTTACACACAGTCACATGTGCACACTACATGCACACACCTGCATGCACACACCCACTCTCTTTCCCCATCAGATTCCCTGAGGCCTTAGACCAGCCCTATCCAATCAAAACACAATGCAAGCCACACATGTAATTTAAGTTTTTCTAGTGCCTCCATTAAAAGGAGAGAAAAGAAACAGGTAAAATGAATTTTAATAGTATACTTTGTTTAACCCAAAATATCCAAAATATTATCATTTCAACATGCAATCAGTATTTGCAAAATGAAATCTTACCTTTTTTTGTGCTAAGATCTTTGAAATCCAGTATGTCTTTTACACTTCAAGCACATCTCAGTTTGAATTAGCCACATTTCAAGTGCCTGGTGGCCACATGTGTCTCGTGGCTGTCATCAACTGCCCGGTGCAGGGGGCGGTGGGGGGTGCAGAACCCCAGGATCTCTTCTGATCTAAAGCGCTCCCTCCTCTGTGCCCCAGCTGCCCTCCGGCTGCCCATTCTTGGTTGACCAGTGGGGACTCCCCACTATTAGGAGATGGAACGATGTGGCCCTTGCTGGGATTTAATGAAGCAGAGCAGCTCCAGGCTATAAAAATGTCATTAGGCAGCCCTCCAGCCCCGGCTTAACCAGGGAAGTATTGAAAGAGCACATTGGGGAGATAATCGGCTGATAATTGCTGCAGAAATGAAGGGACTGCCTTGAACGCTGACTAAACCAAGAAGTCACTCCAGGCAGCCATCCTCTAAATGGGGGGCGGGGAGGGGGACGGGGAGGCGGGCCAGGACAAGAAATATAGGAATTATTCCTATAACTTTGGTTAACAAAATTCTTTTTTAAAAGGTAAGAATGGACATCTCACCAATGACAAAAAAAAATATGAAACAGGGGTCAATCTCTGTAATAATCAAAGAAATGCAAACTGAGCCACGATCATGTGCCACTTTTCACCTATGAAAGTAGCAAATATCTTTTAGAGTGAAAAAACCCAGTGTTGGTGAGGATGTGGTGAAATGAGCATTCTCATATACTGCCAGTGAGGCTATAAATGGATACAACTTTTCTGAAAAGCAATTTGGCAGTGTGAATTACATGCTTTCAAAATATGCAGCCATCTCCTCTCCTTTCCACCCCCAAACAGCATGGCTTTATCATCATAATTAGTTCACAATTCTGTGAGTTGCGTGGGCAGGTCTGGCCCTACAGGGAGCTTAACTTGCCAAAGGCTCAGCTGAGCTGCCTGCTCTGAAATCCACCCCACCTTCACACTGAGACCGCAGGGCCCATGGGTTACTCCCTGGCCCATCTCTGGGAGACATGAGACTCCTCTGCCAGTAACTTCTGTTCCAGGACACCCCAGTGGCCCTGCCACCCTTCCTTAGTTTGTACAGCAGCCAAGGACAATTCCAGCCAACCTCCTTCTCTGCATCAGAGCCTGGCATGTCTGCTCACCTGCCCTGCCCCTCCCCTTTTTTCTCACACAAGCATTGCACCTAATAAAATCCTTGCACGTTTAATTCCATCTTGGCTCCTGGGAAGACCCAGGCTAACATAGGTGGCCTCATCCGCGTGTCCGGTAGTTGTCTGGCTGTTGGCGGGGGTTCTCCCCACCTCATCCTCCCACAGGCTAGCTCAGCTCATTCTCTCGGTGAGCTCAGGGAGCCAAGCCCAGGAGCACTTGTCGGGTCACATTTTCCATGTTCCATTGGTCATGCCCCGAATCAGCACGGAAGAGGAGCACCCAGGGGCGGGGGTACAAGCGGGAGAATTACCCTGGCTGTGTTTGCAAACAATCTACCTCGGAGACTTTCCAGAGATGCGTTTGCAAGAGCATTCATTTCACCACTCATTGATGCATTCTGCATGTGTTGAGCAAATGGCCACTATGGGCCAGGCACTGTTCTAGAGGCTGGGAATTGTGTTGTCACCAAATCGGCAAGCTCAGTGTTCTCATGGAAACTGTATTCTAGTGGAGAAAGGCAGGTTTACCAAAACAAACAAACAAAAGAACACTAGCAGAGAGTAATAATTATTACCCAGAGAATGCAGAGAGTCAACATGTGGTGGCGCCATCAAGAACCAAGGGGTGGGTGGTGGTCAGGGCAAGAGCGGGCCGTGGCCGTATTCCAGGCCAAAGGAACAGACTGGGCAAAGGCCCAGGGGCAGGGAAGGGAAGGAAGACGGCACCCTTGGGGAGGTGGGCGAGGAGGGCAGTGTGTGTGCAGAGGGTCAGGCGAGCCAGGCTCAGGGCACAGAGGGCTTCAGGCGCCAGGGAAGGGGGTGGAATGTATTCCAGGTGTGACGGGAAGCTACTGAAAGGTTTTAAACAAGGGAGCGACGAGAGCCGATCAACGTTTTTTAAAGACTCCCCTGGATGCTGAGTGGAGAGCCAACTAGAGAGAGGGCAAAGTGGAGACAGGCAGAGCAGTGAGGAGTCGGTTGAGGCGATCCAGCGAGGGAACGTTCACTTGATATTGAGCGTGGAGCTAGAGAAGGAAACCGAGAAAACCTGAATGATTAGGGATGCAGTTTGAAGGCAGGGTCAAGAGGATTTGCTAAGGACTTGGATGTGAGAGGTGGGTGAGGGAAAGAGGAACCAGGACTAACTCCCAGGTGTTTGCCTTCAGCTACTGGGCGTTTGGTGGCAGCTGGACAGGGATTGATGGACGCACCTGGAGGTGGCAATGGGAATCCAAAGTTCTGTTCAGGACTTGTTGAATTTGAGGTGTCCTTACATTTCCATACGGAGCTGTTGTTTACAAAGTTGGGTGGACATGGCTAAAGTTCAAAAGAGAGGTCAAAGCAGGAGAAATAGACAGGAACTCTTGGCATAGAGAGGATATTTAAAGCTTTGGGACTGGATGGACTCACCAGGGAGAGGGTAGGAAGAGAAGGAACCCAGGACTGAGCCCTGGGGTCCACCCTCCCTGGAAGCCAGGAGTGGAGGGGTAGCCTCTAGGCAGGATATCTTAGTTTCCTGGGGCTGCTGGAACAGAGGTCCACAAACTGGATGTCTTAAAACAACAGAAATGTATTCTTTCCATTTTGGAGGCCAGGTGACCAAAAGCAACATGTCAGCACGGCCGCCCTCCCTCCGATGGATTCTCCTTCTTGGGGAGAACACTTCCTGGCCTCCTCCAGCTTCTGCTAAGTCCAGGTGTTCCTTGGCCTGTGGCTGTCATTCCAATCACTGCCTCCTTCTTCACATGGCCTCGTCCTCCTCAGAGTCTGTGTCTTCTCTTCTGTCCCAGTTGTCCCTCTACCTTTCTCTGATAAGGACATTTGTCCCTGGATTTAGGATCCAGCCTAAACCCATCTCTAGATTAATTACATCTGCAATGACCCTTTTTCCAGTAAGGTCACAGTCACAAGTTCCAGGGACTTGGATGTGGCCAGATCCCTGGGGGAGCCACCATTCAACCCAGTGGGTGGGAGAAGCAGACAGTGAGGCAGGGGAAGCCAGGAAAGTGTGGAGCAAGGAAGCCAAGAGGAGAGAGAAATTCAAAAATGAGGGAGTGTGTAGCTGTGTCAAACGCTGCTGACACATGGCATATCGTGAGGACAGAGGACTCACTATTGGATTTGGCAGCTGGAAGGCCACTGCTGACCTTGTCACGGACAGGCTCTGAGGGATGAAGGCAACTGAGGATGAATGGGAGTCGGCTAAAGATGGGGAGCATGGAGGCAGACACAGCACCTACAGCCCACTTGTTCAAAAAGTTTTATTGTGAGTGGAGCAGAGAAGCAAGACGGTACCTGAAGGAGGAGGTAGGGCCCAGGGAGGACTTTGTTCTTCCTATAGCAGAGCAGGTACCTAACATGATGGGATTCATCAGTTGAGATGAGAAGTTAATTATTCCAGAAGGTATGGGGTGATTGCATGGGAAATCCTCGAAAGGGTCAGAAGGGCCAGGGTCCAGAGCCCACATTGAGGGTTTGCTCTTGGATAGAGCAGGGACGGGCCATCCAAGGTAACGGGGGGAAGAAGGGGCAGCAGATTCTTCACCACACCTGAAAATTCTGTCTCGTGCCCCTCCCTTGCTCTAGTCTGTGAATTTATAATATGTGAGGGGTGTTTCATCGTGTCCCAGCAGCTCTCCCAGCCTGCAGTGCAAGGTACCTATGCAAAGGATGTTTGCTGAATAAATAATTCCCAAATTTATTTCTAATGTTGATGGTTAAAAGACAGGGGAGTTCTTCTGTACAAATAAAACCAACAATAGTGGACACACCGGTGATTCTACTTCCTGCTGAGCCTTCTTCACCCCATCTCTGCCTATCAAAGTCCTTCCAGATCCATCACACCAGTGCCACCTCCTCCAGGAGGCTCTCCTTGATTCTTCTAGGTTTGAGATCAGCTTCCTTTCTCAAACCTGCACCAGAGTGTTCTTCTGTGCCTCTTCTGGCAAATCACCCATTTGGCCTGGAATTAGGCTTCTTGTGTTTTTGTCTTACTACTTCCTAACCTGCTGTTTGTAAATGAATGAACGGTAGGGACTCTTGAGATAGAATTGTGTCATGGTGCTTAGCAGGCCTCCACACGTATTTTCTTAATTAAGTTAGACTTAGACTTAGCATAACTTCTTTCCTGCACAGAGCTTGGAATCACAGACGTGCTCTGCAAAAAGGGAAGGTGGCTTATCCCCAGCTCCAAACAAACTGCAAAGTGATGAGTTTTCAGTTTTTAGTGCATGTCTCATGGGAAAGTTAAGTTAAACTGGGCCCTACAAGAAACCCAGCCAACAGAGGCCGGTGTTCCTTTCCTGCAAGCCTCAAGGTGCTTCAAGACAGGGTCAGCCCGAAAACCTGATGCTCCTTCTCGTGTCCCTGGGCCCTGGCACAGGGCCTGTCTTCCAAGTATTTGAGGAACTGTTGAATTCCAGAGCCTGAGAGTCTCCCTGTGGTCCTTTTACCATGGTATTCCTTGGACTGTAAGTAGTCTATAAGCATTTGCTGAAAGCTATCCTATAAAAGGGCAATTTTAAAGGTCTGATATAGGCTCAACTATTTCTAGCAGTGTGGGACAGGAAACAGCTTGGTTAGGGCCTATGCGCTGACTTGGCGGATTTAAAGGAGCTTCGTGTGGACAGAGACGTCTGGTTCTGTGCTGCTCCGAGATGCTGAGTCGGGACTGAAGGAGAAGGGAGAGCAGTTGCTCTGAGGCGGATTTCGCTCAGACCCGAGATGAATTCTTAACAATGAGATTTTCACGATGGGGTCTCTGCATCCTCCCCTCGGACACTCCAGCAGAGCTGGCAAAATGGGACTCCGTGACTCCTTCAGCTTTGGAGAGAAATGGTAGGCACCTGCTGCTATGGGTTGAATTGTGTTCCCCAAAACACAACTCCCCCATCCCATGAAGGTGGCCCCATTTGGAAATACGGCCTTTGCTATGTGATTGGCTAAGATTAGGGTGGGAACGCCTCCAGTATGACCAGTGTCCTTAGAAGAAGAGGGGAATTTGGTCACAGAGACAGACACAAGAAGGGAGAAGGCCATGAGACGAGGGAGGCAGAGCTCGAAGTGCTGCAGCCAAGGAGTGCCAAGGACGGCCAGAAAACACCAGAAGCAGAAAGAGGCCAGGAAGGGGTCTTGCCTACAGGTTTCAGAGGGAGCGTGGCCTGTCAACTCCTTGACTTTGATTTCTAACCTCTGGAACTGAGACAATACACTTTGTTGTTTTCAGCCACCATGTCTGTGGTACTTTGTTACGCAGCCCCAGGATAGCAAGTCGCCTACTTAAGCCAGCAAGTGCGCGGGGTGCCCAGCGGTCCTCGTGCTAAGGGCACCGAGCTTCCTTCCACCTCTGCATGTCCTTGTAGCGCTATCACGCGTCAAGGGAGCATGCGCAGAATTACCTCTGACCCTCTGAGAGATCACCAGCTCTATCCTCAAATGCCAGATGCCAGGCCGCTGCTCAAGGTAATGGGAAGCTCACTGTCTAAGGTGGGTGGAGGTGGGGTGGAGAAAGGACATTTGGGGCCTCAGGGGACACTAAATAATAATCCCCTGCTGTCCCTTGTTGGCTTCAGA
>JAQZBX010067318.1:0-15930 GCA_029593785.1 Cabassous unicinctus
TATATCTATATTTACATATATAAATCTTCTAAGATATGTAATTTCATTGAAAAAATAAGTCATAGAACAATGTTTATAGTGCAATTCCATTTATGTTATAAAATCATGCACATCTATATATGTATATGTCGACATATGTATGTATATACATGTATACATATAAGAAAAACATTGAAAAAGAGCTAGAAGAACATTTATCAAACTATAAATGGTGACTCATTCTAGTGGGGAGATGGGAGTTGGATAAGGTAAGGATGAGGGATCTTTCATGATTTATTTTATAGTCTTCATATTGTTTAAATCTTATAGTGAGATTATATACATATAGTAATTGTATAATAAGAAAAAGCAATAAAGAGAGGGGGGAAATACCCACTCGACAGCAGACAATATTATTATATGATATTATCATAATATCGATATTATCAAGATAAAAATGGCTGTGGGAAACAGCAGGAGGATACAGACAAGTTCCTCCTTGAGCCACATTTTCCTCATTTGAAAGTTCCCCAGAGTAGAGGAAAGTGGGGATGTGGTGAAATATTTTTTTCTGAGATTCCTCCAGCTCAAAATTCTTTGTCGGTGCAACTGCTTCAAAACTTTTTTTCAAAGTGGTTGTGCCATTTTGTGTTTCCATCACCAGTGAATGAGAATTTCCATTGCTCTTTATCCTTGTCAGCACTTGGTATGGGCAGTTTTTTATTTTTTATTTTATTTTATTTTTTTTAAGCCTCTCTAATACTGGTCTAGTGTATCTCATTATGGTTTTAATATGCATTTTCCTACTGACTAATGATGGTGAACATCTTTTTAAGTGCTTATTTTTCATCTTAAATGGATCAGAGACCTGAATTCAAAACCTAAAACTATAAAACTTCTAAAAGAAAATATAGGAGCAAATATTTTAACATAAGTTATTCAAAGAATTCTTAGGACACAAAAAACCCAAACTATAAGGGAAAAATATAAATGGACTTCATACATACTACAAATTTCTGCTCTTTGAAAGATACTATCAAGGAAATGAAAAAGCAAACCACAGGCTGAGGGAAAATATTTTCAAATTGCTTATGTGGTAAAGGCTTTGTATCCAGAATATATAAAGAGCTTTTAAAACTGAATAAAGAGAAAACAACCCAAACAGAAAATCATCAAAAGATTTGAACAAGCACTTCAGCTGCTTCTTTTAATGATGACTGAAATAAAAGATAGACTATCCTATCCTTGGGCATTGATTTAGTAAATAGATGGTGATTACAGTCCATCCAGATGTGGTTAATTTTGTTATAATAAAAGCCCTTTTATGATTCTTATCTGGAATTTGTAATAAAAAGTGATTTGCTTGAGAATGACTCATTTTTCACTACAAGTAAATGATTAACTGAATTTAGCTAGTTTTGTCATTCCTTCTATGACAAGGAGTTAACAAACATTCTGTGGGCAGGCATGGTTAGGTAAGAGTCTCAGCTCACCTCTTTGCTTTGTTATTCATTTTTCCTGTGTTTGGTAGGACAGGACATTTAAGGTATAATCTCAATATTTCCCCTTTATTTTAGAATAGGAGGTGGTACAGTCTAAAACAAAATGATGTTTCCATTTGTTGGTCAGTCTCCTGCAAGGAATCAGAGAGAATGTTCCAGGGGAACCTCTGGCAGGCAATATTTCTTAACCAACCTAAAATCTACAGACCAGTGGCATCGGGAGTGGTTTCTCTGGTCCCTTCAGCTTGCTCCTGACTGTGGGGGCCCACATACCCTGAGGCCTCAGTAGAATTATCCCTGAGATCCTGTCTCTTGTATTCTCTCTTCTCTCCTCCATATCTCCTATATTTTTTTCAACCCTTTGCTCCCTCTTTTGGGTTTCATCTTCTTTTGAATCCAGTTCTGCTGCTGGAAGGGGTGAGTGTTTAGGACCCGGAGGTTGAAGATGGGAGGGGGAAAGGGCTATCTCTATGGTTTGGCCTCAGGGTAAAGCTGACCTGCCCCTAAGTTTTGGGAGCTCTTTGCAATTGTACAGATGGAGGTCCTTATACATTCTCATTGCTAGGATCAATAATTAGTCCTTATTTAGTTCAGAATGTGAAATTGTTAGAATTTTGTAAGCTTTTTCATGTTGTGGATTTGATGAGAATAAATTTCTTTTTTTTAAAAATTTGATTCAGAACTAAATATTCATTACATAAAGAATTTGTAATGTCCTGTTCACAAATTTTGTATGTCATGCTCAGCAGAAGTCTGTACACACCCATTGTTTTCCATTTTAAAAAATATGAGTAGACAGCCTTTTTGAAGATTTTCATCTTCTTTTTTTTCTTACTCTTTTTTCTTTTCAAGCTCCCATACATATACTCTATTGTTATTAGTCTTGACTTGTACTCATTTTCAATGATTGTGATAGGCAGAATAATGGTCCCCTAAAGATGTCCATATCTTAAACTCTGGACACTTTTACATGGCAAAAAAGACTTTGCACATATGATTAAGGTTAAGGACCTCAAGATGGGGAGAGTATCTTGAATTATCCAGGTGGTTCCAATCTAATTGCATGAGTCTTTAAAAATGGAGAACTTTTCCCAGTTGCAGAGAGAGAAAGAGATAAGACAAAGGAACAAGAGTCAGAGAGATGTGACATGAGTACTCCACCCACTGTTGCTGGCTTTTAAGATGGAGAAAGGGAGTCATGAGCCCAGGAATGCGGGTATCTAGAAGCTGGAATAGGCAAGGAATGGATGTTCTCTAAGAGGCTCCACAAAGGAGTGTAGTCCTATCAATACATTGATTTTAGCCCATTGAGACACATGTTGGACTAAGGACTCATAGAATTTTAAGATAATAAATTTGAGTTGCTTTAAGCCACTTTTTTCCCCCAAAGATTTATTTATTTACCCACCCCGCCCTTGTTGTTTTGTGCTCGCTGTCAGCTCTCTGTGTGTTATTCTGTGTCTGCTTGTCTTCTCTTTAGGTGGCATTGGGAACCAATCTTGGGTCCTTCCAGAATGGAGAGAGGTGCTCAATCTCTTGTGCCACCTCAACTCCCTGGTCTACTCTGTCTCTTTTTGTCTCTCTTCTGTTTCTCTTTTTTTTGTTGCATCATCTTGCTGTGCCAGCTCTCCGCTCGGGCCAGCACTCCGTGTGAGCCACCTCGCCACACAGGCCAGCTTGCTTTTCACCAGGAGGCCCTGGGAATTGAATTCTGGACCTCCTATATGGTAGATGGGAGCCCAGTCACTTGAGCCACATCTGCTTCCCTAAGCCACTAACTTTGTGGTAATTTGTTATGGCAGCAATAGAAAACTAATACTAAAAGATTAAATAATGAAACATAATTATATTTAGTGTACAAAATTTAGATATCATTTTCTTTAAAAATTTAAATAAAAATAAATATTAAAAATTGTTAAATGAAATTATTGTTCATATGTCATTTCAGAAATTTTTCTTCTAAATGTTATATTTATAAAATAAGAGGTTTATCCACCATAATTAAAACAAAACATAACAATTATAATAAATATCAAATTTTAAAATAAAGCTATTTAAATAAAGCCTTTTAGTTTAGTATTTTGGAAATTTAATTAAAGCCCATTAAATATTTTCATGTTGATAAAAGTATTTATACTTCTTGTGTTCAGTGTTCATCTAACTGCTAATACTTCAATCATATTAAATCTAAGCCTACATACAAACAGATTTGAGGCTAGTATAAAGTGTTCAATATTGCAAAATGTTCTTCAACAACAATGTTTAATTTTCTAAAACTGATCTAATTCTTGGGTACCTCCGGAACTAAGAGTAGAAACATGAAGAGAAGCAAGAAAATAGAGGCATGGCACTCCTGGGAAGCTATACTTCATTATGCAAGAATCTATTGCATTCATGTTATCTGAGAAGGATTTGACAAGTTAATCTGTCTTTTCTCTTACCTAAGCACTTCTGTCTCTCCAATTCTCCCCACTATCTAAAGTAATGTCTGTTTCTGATTTCAGCAATGACACAACCCACAAACCTTCACAGAATTCAGACACAGTTGCCTTTTGGTTTGAAGTCATAGGGCAAGAGATGTGGAGAAGCATTTCTCTGGGGCCTGAGCAGTGTTCGTTGTGAAAGCAGATGCTTATGGTTGTGGGACATGTTGTGCCAGTGCTGAGCATTGGATCCTGAGCGACAGAGGCACCTCGTGCTCTTTCACAAATGTATTTGTATGATACAGTGATTTGCCAGGCCCTCTAAAGCATAGGACACAGAGCAGCGGTGCCTCTTGCTTGGGTTTCAGGACAGTAATGGGTTGAAATGCCTAACACACCATCAGCTCTTTCAGGTTGTGATGAGTAACTTCTAGCTAATTGTGATAAAAACGAATGTTTCCATAAGGATTGAGTTATATTTCAAATGACTTCCATTGAGTTATTTTAGTACCAGAGATGTCAGGCTCCACCAAGGGTGAGAAGAGGCATTTAAGAAAACCCATCTCTTCATATTATTGAGTACGACTCACTTTAATGAAAATCTCGTGTACTGTATTACTAGGGCTTTGCTGTGTTAGCCCTAGATTCTTACAACTTAATTTCCGTTTCCCTCTGATTTTCGTCACGTACTTTCTTTCTCTTCTCTGATTTCTCTCTTTTGTCCACATTCTCCTGAGGCTTTGCATTGGGTATCTGCACTGGCCTGCTGCATCTGCATTTCTTTAGCTTTCCCTAAGACTTCTCCCTGTACCCTGGCTGACTTCACTCCTTGTTAGGTGGCTCACATACCACTAGATTTACTTCTTATTGTGTTACATTTACTTCATTGAATTGAGAAGCAGAGAAGTCCCAAGAAGATCCTTGAGGTCTAAATTTTCATTCTGGAATTCTTTCCCATTGGTAGAATTAAAGTGGACAGTAAAGGTTTCTATAGCAGAAGAGAAAGCAAAGCGGTGTCCGAATGTAGGAAGCTTATGGCCTGTGGTGGCTTGGAGCTTTGTACCTCAGTGTGAACTCTTGTAAATAGGACCTTTTGATGAGGTTACTTCAATTAAGGTATGAACCAGCTGAATTAGGATGGGTCTCAATACTATTACTAAAGGACTTATAGGGAAGGTCACAGATAGAGAGAAAGCCACAGAGAGAAGCCAGAAGCTGGAAGTCAGCAGAACCTGGAAGAGAAAACAGAAACCAAGAGAGCTTGCCATGTGTGTTGCCACATGACAGAAAAGCCAAGCACCAAGGATCACTGGTAGCCAGGCCCAGAATGCCACAGTTTTCTGGGAGAAAGCATCACCATGATGACACCTTGATTTTGGACTTCTCCTACCCTCAAAACCATGGAGTAATAAATTCCCATTGTTTAAGCCAACCCATTACATGGTACTTGTTTTGGCAGTCAGGAAACTAAAGCATGGTCCATCTGAGAGTCTTACTGTAAATGACCAAGCAAAGCATAATCGCCAGCCCTACTCCTCAAATAACAATGAGCATATTACCAATCACTCAATAATACCATACTTTATTATGTAACCTTACTTAAACAGGACTAAGTGACACGATAAAAATAAAATATGAAGATTTTCTAAATAGTGTAGGATAGATAGCAGTGTGACTGCTGCTGAGCCACTAGTAAGCACCAATTATTTTAAGGGCCCTTTTGGTGTCACCTGCCTTGTACTAATTTGCATGCTCTGGCCACATGTCCCCTCCACACAGTAAGGATATTTTATACTTTTCAGAATGTTTCTAGGAAGACCACTACCTGTTAAGCAACATAAACCCTTTCTCTAGAATACTTCCAGGTTGTCTGCCTTAGAGATCCCTGCAGGAACAAAGCTTTGCTTGCCTTGGACCTCCTGAGCTGAACTTTTAACTATTATTGCTCACTCCGTGTAGGGTTTAGGAATGGGCCCATATGGTAACTGTCTTTAAATATCTGAAGAGTACCACAAAGGTATATGCTAATGACTACTAATGTTCTCAAATTATAACTGGTAATCTCATGAGATAAATGGAGTGGAAGGCTTTTAAAAAATGAAAAAGGAACCAGTAAATGAAAACTTCCTCTTTTTTTCCTGAACAACAAAAAAAGTTAAAATCAGGATTATGCAATTCCTTTTTCTCTGTTCCTTTTCCCATCTTGCAGCACAACCACAGCCCAAAATTATAATATTGTTAAAAACATTGCAGTTAAAACAAGTTAAACTGTGGTAAGTGGATGTGATCTCCTGGACCCAGGCTTTAGCAAGCCTAGCCATATTGTCTCTTCCAAAGCTGAGGTCATTTGAGCCACACCTGTGGACTCAGACCTACCCTCAGTTTCCCAGAGTAGACAGGATTTTAAAAAATCTAGTCCATTGGTTCTCAACCCTGACTGCATATGAAAAACAACTAAGGAGCTATTAGAAAATACCGGTACCTGAACTTCACTCCAGACTAATGAAACCAGAATCTTTGGGAGTGGGCTAAGGAATCAGTATTTTTAATAGACCCAGGTTCTTCTAATGTTCCACCATAGTTAAACACCACTGTCATATTCTAGATCAGTGGCTCTCAACTGAGGATGATTTTATCCACCAGGGGACAGTTAACACTGTCTGGAAACATTTATGGTTGTCACAACTGGGAGGGTGTTAAAGGCATCTAGGGAGGCGAGGCCAGGACTGTGTTAAATGGTGCACAGGACAGCCTTCCACAACAGAGCTTATGAGAGACGTCAATAATGCTACAGTTCAGAAATTCTGATTAGACAAACACCAAGGCTCTGTGTCAAATTATCTTCAAGCAGATGCTAAGATTCTAATAGCATATTGCAGGTGTAATATCTGGATTCTCTCCTATTTCATAAACCTCAATTCCTACAACTCCCTGTCCCTAAACCCTAATGTTTGTTAGAAGAATGACAGATCTCCAAGGGCTGACTGCCTTCTTGCCTGCCTGGACATCTGAAGAATTATTGCTCCAAATTGCCCATTACTGTGCTCTGCTCATCTGTTGGGACACAGATATTACCACCTCTCAGAAGTCCTGTTGTTGACTCTTTTCCTCTTTACAGAGTATTTCAGTCCTGGAATTTTCATCCTGGTTCTTTGTTTTTTCATTCTGTTGTTAAATTAGTATCATTAGGGAGTACCCATCAACATTTTGGAATAACTAATGGCAAAAAATCTCTCGGTGACACTTCATTTCTAGATAAGAAGTCACCTAGAATTTAGGGGGAAATTGGCCAGCATTTGAAAGAAAAATTCTGCAATACAATTATCAGTAATGAAAATGCACACTAGCAGGAAACCTACAAATGAGCAAGACAATCATGTCACGGTCCCAGGAGATCTCCTTTGAGCAGACTGCTTTAGAATCAGAGTAAGTCAGAACAAGAAAAGACTCAGTGAAGGAAACAATGAATGAATCACAGCTCCTCTCAGGCTTAGAGATAGATGGACAAATGTGAATACTGAAGGATATATAAACTTTAGTGTAATACCTGCTCCAGGGAGGATCCAGTCCTCTGATGTGGTGAAAATAGAAAGGAGAGCCGTGCAAGCAGTGGGACTTCTAATTGGACTGAACTCTTACCTAGGCACCGGAAAAGCCAAAATCTACCCGTTTTCAGATTTGGGCCTCTGATCTGGAGTAAGTTGCCAGCTTTAGCAAATACAAGTATAGGGCACCCAGTTAGATTTGAATTTCAAATAAATAATGTGTTTTAATTAATTTATTTATTTATTACATGGAACTAATAATGTTTAATATCAAGAAGCCAGGCAAATAAACACACAAAGTTAAATTTGTTAATAACTAGATTACTCTCAGAGCCAGAAAATGTTAGAACTTGGTAGCAATATTATTTTTCAGAGCAAATGCAAGGTACTGTGGAAAGTTCTACTCAGGTCTATTAAATAATATGTTTTATAATAAGTATGTTCCAAATATTGCATGGGATATACTTATATTAAAAAACTAAATCATTGTTTATTTGAATTTGAAAATCAAATTTGGTTCGGTATCCTATGTTTTATCTGACAACCCAAATCTGGGGGCCGACCTTGGAGATTTGAGCAGGGCCATTAATTAAAATATCAACTTTGGCTACTGTGTAGACAATTGACTACATAGTTGTGTGGTAAGTTGTATGGTAAGAGTGAAGCAGGGAGAACAGTTAGGAGTCTATTGAAGTATGACAGAATAAGGAAGATGTTGGCTTGAGCTAAAGTGATAATATGGAAGTGATGATAAATGCTTGGATTATATGGTTTCTGGGTGAATAGTGTCCGAAAAAAGAGGAATCAAGGATGGTGTCTAGGTTTTTGACCTGAGCAACTGGATAACTAGGGATGGCCATTTATTGAGACAAGGAAAACCAGGATAGGAGCTTCTTTTTATTTTTTTAGGAGGTACCAGGGATTGAACTAGGCCTTCATACATGGGAAGCAGGAGCTCAACCACTGAGCTACATCTGCTCCCTACCTCCCGCCCTTTTTTTAAATGTTTTTGAAACAGTCTCAAAGTTAAAAACAGTTTGAGTATAATATTTTATTATTAGTCAGGGTTCTCCAAAGAAACAGAACTGAAAGGATATATATATCTATATATGTAGATATATATAGTAAGAACTGGCTCAGGTGACTTTTGGGGTTGGCAATTCTAAATTCTGTAGGGCTGGCTGCAAGCTGGAATCTTTGATAAAGAGGAAGTTGAATTCCCCAGGAGAAGCTGGCTGGCTGAAGTAGAGGCAGAAATTCTTCTTTCTGACTCTGAAATCCTCAGTTTTAGCTTTTAAGGCCCCCAACTGACTGGATGAGGAGACTCCCCACATTGCTGAGGGCAATCTCCTTTGTTGATTGTAGATGCAATCAGCCAAAGATTCAATCAACTGACTCTAGATGCAAACGTTATCTACAAAATACCTCCAAGTAACAATCAGGCCAGTACTTACTTGACCAAATAACCACACTAGCCAAGTGAACATGTGAAATTGACCATCACAAAATACAAATATTTTTTTCCTGAACCAATTTGGAGTAAATTGCCAACACATGCCCCATCACCCATGAATACTTTAGTGTTTATTTCCTACAAACAAGGATAATCTCCAAGTAGCTGCAAAACAACCATAAAAATTAGATGCTGCTACCATCTAATTCTCAGACCCCATTCAAGTTTTTCCAATTTTCTCAATAATATCCAAAAAAGATCCAATTCAGAACCATGCATTACATTTTGTTGTCATATTGTTTTTAGTCTCATTTAGTCTGGAACAGTTTCTCAGTCTTTCATTTTTTCACATGACTGTATCAGTTTTCTATGGTGTGTAATCATTTATGAACAAATTTAGCAGCTTAAAACAACACATATTTATTATCAAAATTTCTGTGAGTCAGAAGTTCTAGGCATGACTTAACTGGATTCTCTGCTTCAGAGTCTTACTAGATTGCAATTTATGTGTCAGCCAGTGCTGTGGTCTCATCAGAGGCTTAACCAGGGAAAGATCCATTTTTTAGACTCCCTCAGGACTGAGTTTCAGTTTCTGGCAAGAGGCCACCATAGCTCCTTGACACATGGTCTTCTCCAACATAGCTACTTACTTCACTTACTTCATGGCATCTTACTTCTCAAGGACAGTGAGGGGGACTCTCTCCAGCACCTCTGCTAGCATGATAGTGTTTATATATATATATATATATAATAATATAATCATCGGAGTGACATCCCATCACTTTTGCCATATTTGGTTGGTTGAAAGCAAGTCACAGGTCCTGCCCAAACTGAAGGGAAGGGGATTACACAAAGGTGTGAACAGCAAGAGGCAGCATCAGTGGGGAGACCTTAGTGTCTGTCAGTCACAATGACCTTTGCACTTTTGAGGATTACTTTGTAGAATCTTCTTTGATTTGGGTTTTTGTAGAATGTTCCTCATTTGGGTTTGTCTGATTATAACCAGGTTAAGAATATCTTCCCAGAATATAAAATGATGTTGAATTCTTCTCATTGCATCATATCTGGTGGTTTATGATTTCAATTTGCCCCATTATTGATGTTCACTTTGACCATTTGAATTAAGTGGTATCTGCTAGGGTTTCTCCACTATAAAGTTACTTTTATTCCTTATGTAATTAATGTGGTTTTTTTTTTTTAATGTTGGTAAAAATCAAAATTTTTCACAATACATACCAATATTTGTAAAATGATATATAAATACATATGCATATATGTGCATTTGCTTACATAAATGTTATTATATATATATATATTCTTTTAAAGGTGCTTAGATTACCTAATTAATGTGTTTTTGTCAAGTACTTTAAAACTATGTGACATCCTATTCCTCCTCACACTTTCATTCAATTTATTTCTTAAATCATTGTAGTCTCATGGTTTCCTGTTTAATCCAATGGGTTATAACCCATTACTATAATTCTTTATTTTGATGCTCAAATTGTCCTAGGTTTATTTAATGGAAGTTCCATCAGCTGGCTTCTGTCTTCACTGTTCTTTGAGCACGTCTTTACTTTTTGGTGCAATAAGATATTCCGGACTCATGTACTTTCCTCTCCTAATGCTAAAATCAGGATTCCAAGGAGCCCTGGAGCAGTGGTGAAAGGTATTTAAAAGCCAAGAGCTGGACACAGCAGTTCTTATTGCTATTGTGGTGTTGCTGCTCCAAAGCCCTCTTACTGGACTGTGGACACAGCTATGGAATATTTGTCTATTTATTCCTATATCTATCTATCCTTCTATCTATTCTATCTATCTATCTATCTATCTATCTATCTATCTATCTATCTATCTATCTATGTATCTGTATATCTATGTATTGATCATCTATCTAGCTAATCTATCATCTATCATTAGTCTACACTCACATTTACATCTATATTTCTATATCCATCTCTGTTGAAAGCTATGAGTTCATAACAATACCTCCAATTTCAATCCAATACCACAAGTTCATTCTAGTTTTCTCCCTTTCCACATTTGTACCTCCTTTCTTTATCAATGAGAAACCTGGCTCTCATTAGCCTTATATATTATTTGATCAGTCATCTTGTACTTGAGGAAGCTCCTATTGCCACTGCAATCTCTCCTACAAGGATACCCTTTTTACCTCGCACAGGTTCCAACATCCCAAGCTTGGCTGCTGCCATCTTCTCCCCCAGCCACTGGTCTCCTTTTCTACTTCCCTGTGTTTCAACAGTCCGATCTGAGCCACACCACTGTACCAATCTTCCTGTTTTTCTTGGACTCTGACACCTCAAATCAGGCTTTTTGCTTGTTTTCTAATCAAGCACTAGCACTCACAAAGTGACACAACATTTTTTGCATCATGAAACAGCCACCAATTTCCAATATCCTTTGAATATTAAAGATCTACTATGTTTGTTTGCTGATTAATGGTGTAAATAAAATGAAAGCCGCAAGAGAAATAATGATAAGTAACTATCCCATGACTCCGATAATATGAGCATGCCATGGCTTAGATTTGCTTCTTGACAGCATGACACTAATCACTTTCAAAAATACCTGGAGAAGAGACAAAAATTACAAAAGATAAAGAGAATCCTGTTTTTATAGCAACTGCCTTCAAAAAGGCAAGAATGCAAGGAACAACACACTGACATGAAGTTTGGTTTGAAATTTTGATTGTGAGATGTTAATATACTTTTACTAGAAAACAATGAAGCTCTTCAAGAAAATTAATAATTAGGGCTCTTAAAGTATCCAGAAGTCTAAGGATTGTGATACTTGATGGTGATGAATCCTGTAGAACTCACTGTGAGTTATAAAGCCAATTTCTTCAAGAGACATTTCAGCTGAATAAGATAATTTTTACCAACTAGTCTACAGGGAAAAATATGTTTAAGATTCAAGGTGCACCATTTCTTTAAAAGTGAAAAAAATCAAGAAACAAGGCAATTTTCTTGTCAGCCGTTTTATGCTTCTGCTAATCTTACGCAGCCATGTATCAAATGCTGAAATGTAAGTGAATCAAGCTTTATATTTGACTGGGTTACAGAACCAGGTACAGATTTAAGACTTGTTGGAGAGTCTTAAGACATGTTAGAAAGGTGCTTTCAGTTATTACAGGAGCACTTTTCTGTTTTTCTTCAAATTTTCTAATTTGCACAAAATTTACTTTTTGAAGTCAGAATCCTTGCCTCTTTTTGTCAAAAAACCAAACAGCTAAAAAACAATTGCAGAACTGGGAGACCTTGGGGTGTTAGTTCCAAGATGCATCTGGCATTATGTCAATAATACACCTCCAGCAACACTGGGACCAAGGCTGTAGGATCAGATGCAGCTGAGGAAATGAAACTAGTTACACCAGTGGTTCTCAAATTGTGGTCTGCAGACCAGCAGCGTCAGCATTACCTGGGAAGTTAGAAATTCAAATTCTTCAACCCCTATTCAGTCCCATTTCAGACTCACAGAATCAGATAATCATGGAATGGGTGCCAGCAATTATGTTTTATCAAACCTTTGGATGTTTCTGATGGTGCGAGCTCATGTTTGAGGACCACTGGGTTAGACTAAGCTTTGTGGACCCATTTCTTTAGGGCCTGTATTATTGGCAAATGTTAGATTTAATAAATA
Source organism: Cabassous unicinctus (assembly GCA_029593785.1). Taxonomy (NCBI): domain Eukaryota; kingdom Metazoa; phylum Chordata; class Mammalia; order Cingulata; family Chlamyphoridae; genus Cabassous; species Cabassous unicinctus. The sequence goes on from JAQZBX010067318.1 coordinate 12,560, forward strand.
GCCTTTTTGCGCCTCTTGGGTTTCTGTAGCTTTTAAGTAGACTTTCTCTTGATTTGATACTCACCTTGTTCCTGCAGACCTTTGTTTTCTGGAGCTTTGAGAACGATATTTCTGACACTTGGTACTGATTGTTCAAAGTTTCTTTGGGAGATGGAGCCCTGAAGCTTCTCACTGCATCATCTTGATCAAGGCAGGGCCTCTGTCTTCTTTTCGATGTTCACATTTTCCCAAGCTTTTATTCTTCCTGTTTGTGAATTGCATAAGAATTATCCATTTTTTATTTTGTAAAGATTAGCATAGTTAATGTTTTCCTGACACACACACAAAAAAACCATGACATAGGAATATAATGAAGTACTGCATTCCATTAAATGATGCCTAAGTGAATTTAGGCAGCTGCATGGAGAGTCGATGTTAAATTCTGTGAAATAAAAATAATTTGAATAATTATGTAAATAATGATTTCACTAAAGGTTAATTATGTCTCTATAATTATAAGGATTGGGAGGGGCCCAGCTTTATAATAGCTTTTTGTTTTAAATAAACATTATTGCAGTTTAATATGTAAATAAAGGCACTCAGTTCTATAACCTTCAGCAAATGTGCACAAATGTGTGTCTATCATCTCAATCAAGAATTTCCCATTACCCCAAGATGTTGCCTCATGCCTCTTTTTAGTCAGCCTCTTGGCACCATGCAACCCCTGGTCTCCAGTGATGACTGGTGTGCTTTCTGTTACTATTTTAATTTTGCTTTTTCTAGGATTTCATGTACTCTTTTGTGTCTGGCTTCTTTCTTTTAGCATAAGATTATTGAGATTCATACAAGTTGTTACATAAACCAACCCCAATCCTTTTAATTGCTGAGTTACCTTCCCTTGTGTGGGGATATTCCACAATTTATTCTTCTATTGCTGATGGAATTTTGGTTGCTTCCAGCTTTTTGGCTATTATGAATAAAGCTTCTATGAATATTCTTGTACAAGTCTTTATGTGGACATATGTTTTATTTCTCTTTGATAAATACATAGAAGTGAAATTGCTAGGTAAAAGTTTTTCTTTTAAAAATCTCCTTGTTGAGGGCTGTTTGGCAGTTCCTAAGTAAGCTGAATATAGACTTGCCATGGGACCCGGCAATACCATTGCTAGGTATATACCCAGAAGAACTGAGAGCAGTGACATGAATAGATATCTGCACACTGATGTTCATAGCAGCATTATTCACAATAGCCAAAAGTTGGAAACAACCCAGGTGTCCATCACCTCATAAATGGGTAAACAAATTGTGGAGTAAACACACGATGGAATATTATGTAACGTTAAGAAGAATTGAAGTCGTGAAACATGTGACAACATGGATGAACCTTGAGGACATTATGTTGAGTGAAGCAAGCCAGACATGAAAGGACAAATAATGTATGATTGCTCTATTATGAATTAAATATACTATGTGAAATATGAACATGGGTAGATTTGCATATATAAGACCATTTTTCTTTGAAGCTGAGCAAATGTAAGTTAATACTACAAAATGTTAATATCAGATTGAAAAAACCAACAGCATACTAAGTGAAGGAGACCAGACACAGAGTACCACATATTGTATGATTCCATTTATATAAAATGTAAATATAAATCAATTTATAAAGATGAAAGGAGATTAGTGGTTATGTAGGTCTGACGAAGGAATGCTAAGGGGTGCGGAGTCTTTCTTTTTGGAATAATGAAATTTTTAAAAATTTTTGAGATGATGAATGTACAACATTATGATTATACTAAAAGCCATTGAGTATACACTTAGGATAGAATGGCCAGAAACAGCAGCTATGTACAGTGGGAGAAGCATAGAGAGATTGAGAGGTGAGCAATTTTCTTGTTTGTTTGTTTATCTGTTTTTTGTTTATTATTATTATTAAAATAAGGAAAATGCTCTAATAATGACTGAAGTGATGAATGCACAACTCTGATTATAGCAAATACCATTGATTTTACACTTTGGATGAATTGTATGTTTATTAATATGTAGCAATAAAATTGATTTGTTAAAAAAATCTTCTTTTGTACTTGCTTTGTTTATTTTATGATTTGGTCTATTTTAGCCTTGAATAAATGTCTCCTTGGTTGTAATACAGCCATTTGATCAAGGTTCTTCTGGTAGAAAGCAGACATTGTTTTCCTTTTTATCTTAATTGGTGTTTAACTTGTTAGAATCTGGCAAATAGTCCAGATCCACTGCAGTTTCTTTTGTAGTGTTGCCTATATTTCTGGGAACCATAAACTTGTCTTAGTATATATGGGAAAAATGGAAGCCCTGTACATGGTTAGGTTTAGAGAAATGAGAACCGGAGACAGGGATTTATCAGCATATGAGCCGGGTGGGAAGACATAGGAGTAAGATGAACACAGAGGAAGAAGGTTTAAATATCTTTTGAATAAACACCAAAGCACAAATGCCATGTACAGAACAAATTTCAAAAGCATCCATCTTCAAGACGCTTTTATCTTTCAGAATACAAACATGTTACTTTATCCTAGAGTCTTATTTAAAACTGTTAGAAGTGAAGCCGTTTAAGTATAGTAGTTTATACCTAAATTACTAGTAGTTTAGAGTAGTTTCTCATGAAAAGAAATCAGGCATGGTTATGTTTTACATTGTTTTGTTTTTAAAAGCATAGTCTATTGGATCTTAGGTTACAGAATGCTTTTATATCAGGATGGCCATAAATTGTTCCCTATCTACATATTTTTGTTTTTTCCTTCCCCGATATTCAGTTATAAGCTAACTGATTTGCTGTTATATCTTGAAAGCATCATTTAAAATGATGTTCTAATAAGTTTATTTGCTTAAAAGGAAAATACATTTACTCAAACCAGTTCAAGTAAAAAAGAGTTTCACCAAGATGATGTAAGCTTATGTCACTAAACCGAGAAGAGAAACTATGGACAAACTTCATGGGAACTGCGCTAGGAGATAAAAAGCCATAAAGAACGAAGCCCTTATATTCCCCCATCCCCAAGATGGCTCCCTCATCTGTCTGCTCATTGTCTCTGGTCATTGTGTCTGCTTGTTGTCTGCTCATAGTGTCTGCTTGTTGTCTGCTCATAGTGTCTGCTTGTTGTCTGCTTGTCTTCTTTAGGAGGCACTGGGAACAAAACCTAGGACCTCCCATGTAGGAGGCGGGCACCCAACTGCTTGAGCCACATCTGCTCCCAAGACCCTATATTTTTATTTATTTATTTATTTATTTATTTTTATTTATTTTTAACTTTATTTTGTACATTTAATAATTGAAAATATAAAATAAATTTATTATTTTTATTTTTTTAACTTTATTTTGTACATTTAATAATTGAAAATATAAACTAAAAAGT
>JAQZBX010067319.1:0-15957 GCA_029593785.1 Cabassous unicinctus
AAAAAGTAAAATATCTCAAATAGGTGTAAATAAATATATTCAATGAAACGGGATAAAAGAGAAGAGATGCAAGGGAACAATGGAGAGATGCTATTTCAACTGTAGCAGATTTAAAAGGGAGCCAGCAAATCTATAGGTTAACCACCACTACAGAAATAAAAACCAAATTGGAAGTAGCAAGATGAGAAACCAACACGGCTGAAAACAGTCATAACATGGAAGAGAAGCTCAAGAAGAAAAAAGTGATTTGGAAGGCATTCAATACATAAAGAGGAAAATAAAATATTAAAAATATATTCATTGACAAAATATTCTGTAGCAGTTTAGCAGTTTGATGAAGTTATGAATTCCAAAAATAGATATTGGATTATGCTTGTAAACCGATCTGTTCATCTGGGCATGATTAAGTTATAATTGGGGCTTTGATTGGGCCACGTCAGTAGGGTGTTGAGCCCCACCCCTTGGTGGGTGGAGAATCGGAGATAAAAGGCATGGCAAAGGACAGAGTTGTAGCAGTTCTGATTTTGTAGTTTTGATGCTGGAGTCCAGGGAGGCGAGCAGATGGAGGAGCTTGGCACTGAGGAAGGAGAGAAGGCCCCAGCATAGAGACGAGCCATTCACCTGACAGTTCACAGCTGGCCTTGTGGAGAGAGGCAGAGCCTAGAGAGCCTCATCGACTACAGCTGACCCTGTGGAGGAAACAGAGGCGCTAAGCCCGGAGAGAAACGCAGCCCTAGGAAGAGAGGAACCCAAGAAACCCGAACCCTGGCAAACATCGGCAGCTGCCTTGCTCCAACACGTAGCAACAGACTTTGGTGAGGGAAGAAACTTATGCTTTATGGCCCAGTAACTGTAAGCTTCTACCCCAAATAAATACCCTTTATAAAAACCAACCAATTTCTGGTATTTTGCATCAGCACCCCTTTGGCTGACTAATACATATTCCTTTTCTAAAAGAAGACATATAGCTTCATGTTGAAAGGGTTAGCTGTGCTCCATGAAAAATAAAGCATCATAAAATTTTCTAATGATAGTATTGAATTTCAAAAAATAATATCAGAAATTTATTTGTAGCATTCATAGAAGACCTGATTCTTCTCCTCAGCAGCTTATGCTTTATCTTTATATGCCATAAACAAAATGAAGAAAACAGAGACAAGGAAAAGTATAGGCAATACACAGGAGAGATAAATGGCTAATATCCCTAATATACTTTAATATAAATAATATAATATATTAACAAATATATTAAAATAAGTTTTAAAAAGGAAAATAACCCAATAAGAAAAGGATGTATATAAATAGGCAACTTACAGAAGAAATACCATGGACCAATAGACTTATGAAAAGAAGCTAAACCTAAAATTTAAATAAATTCATATTGAAACAAGATGAGCAAAGATAAAAGATTGATAATAGCTAGTACTGATGAGTGTCTGGAGAGGTGTAGCTTAAAATTTTCATTTAGTAAAGCAATTGATTAGCAAAATATTCATTGGAAATCTAAGATTTAAAACTTCAGAATCTTTGAAACAGCTATATGACATGTACTAATTTAGACTACAGAAAGATCAAGAGGGAAAAATGAGAAAGGAGTGGGGAAAGAGGAACAGGAAAAAGAAGATGAGGATGAGGAGGAGAAAGGAGAGAAGTAATTAGAAGAGGAGAAAGAAGATGAGGAAGGAAAAAAGGAGGGGGAGAGACAGAAGAGGAAGAGCAAAGGAGAAAGGGACACAATCACTACATGAAAAATAAAAATTAAATTCTGGAGCTAATAGACATGAACCATTAGTGACAGTTACTTCTGGAGGGTGAAATTATAGGGGAGTTTCACTTTATTGTTAAATATATGTGCAGTATTTGATTTTTAATAATAAGCATATATTACTTTTAAAATAATAAAATATTTCAAAGTAAAAAGAAAATGTAAGCAAGCTTTAACGGACATTTCTTCTAGGTTGGTTTCTTTACTACTCATTTCCTGCCAAGTCTGTATCTAGAGCCACCATAACTACAATTTCTTATTTCCATCCCAGGTGTGACCATTCCTCATCTGAGTAGACAGTGGACACTTAATACTGACAAGCTCTCTCTCTAAAATGCTCAGTTGTTGATTTTAAGAGCCATCAGGCAAGACACACTGGAAAGCTACTGGGGAGTTATATAAATAATGATCTGAAATGTGTGAAAATAATTGCGCTTTGCCAAATCATCAATCTAAGAATTCTGTTGGGGAAGCAACAGAAAGGTATTTATACCAAAGGGTTTGTGATGTTTCCAACAAAACTAAGAATCAGAGAATTTACTTGGACAGGCTGGCTCCTTATTAATACTTTGGAAATATCTTATCAGCGATAAGACTTGTAGTTGTTATTCTTGCTTGGTAGAGTGAAGAGGTGGGTTTTCACTCTTTGAAATGAAAATTTTTAATATTTCCTAACATTGGTCCAGTTTCATAAAAAAATGATTTAGTATTGACTTCTATATACTGAATGCATGTTAAATGGATTTATGTATATTCATCTGTATGCTACTACATATTCATAAAAATGGGGAAGAGAACTTGGCAAAATAGCTACTAACTCTCCCAATCGATTCATAAATGATTTCAAACACTCAGAGTTCCCTGAGAAAAAATTTTTTTTCTTCCAACTGTTAAACACGGGGATAACCCACAGAAATGGAAGTCAACCCACACTCGATAACTTGGAAATAGCTTTGGGATGTGTGAATTGAAAATACATATGCCCCTGGGTATCCCTCATGAGGAAAAATATGAGCTCACTTCTTTTTTTTTTTTAAGATTTATTTTATTTATTTAGTTCTCCCCCGCCCCCTCGTTGTTTGTACTTGCTGTGTCTGTTTGTCTCCCTTGCTTCTTTGGGAGGCACCAGGAACTGAACCCAGGAGCTCTGATATGGGAGGGAGGTGCTTGTTTGACCCAAAACTGGCCGCAATTACCTGGCTGAGTTGACACATTAGCCCAACCATCACACTCTATGAGCAAAATTCCACTGTGGCTGACCTTAGGAAGGAAGAAATCTCAGTTCCAGGTCTTTATGGGTTAAATTATAGGCAGATCATGGCTGAATATCAACAGAGAGTGTTCAAAAGAGAGTGGATGCTAATCATAAAGTTACTTGATCTCATTCAATTTAGGACTTAAAGACAAGTGTCAGAATCCAAAAAAGAACCTCACATTGCAGTGGATATTATCAGTGCTATTTAATATCTAGGTCTTCCTTCTGAACATAAAAGGCTGCACTTCCTGGTCCACTTCTGACTGGACAAGGCCAAGTAACTAATTCTGGTCAATGAATTGAGTAGATGTGTTGGGAGCCTTTTCCAGGCTGAAACATTTAATTGCTGGTATGAGAGCCTCCAGGGCTCCCTGCCTGCTATGTTGATCATGTAAACCCATTATGAAATAGTAGCATCATAAAACAGTATTACATTCATCATACTATGAGTTCTATGAGTGACTGTAAAGGGCAGAGCTCTTTTGCCAGCCTTCCTTGGGATATTGTTTTAAGCCACTAAGATTGGGGGGTTACAACTACATAACCCAACCTGTCCTGACAGATACATATACTTAATCAGTTATCAAGGTAGTAGTTGAAAACCTTTTGATGTAATCATTATGACCAGCAAAGTCAATCTGGGTTCTTAGGATTATCAGTGCAGTCTAAAATAATGTTCATGACATAGTTGGCTGTACACATACATGAATATAGTAATATACATGGATAAAGGGGATTTTGTAGATAATTTATATAGACTACTAATTGAGTTTTTCTTTTCAGTTGCCTTTTGTTTCTAAATTCTTTAGTTTATTTTTTTAATGAGTAATATTTTAAAGGGGAAAGAGAATGAGTTAAAAAATATAAATTCATCCTCATCTAGTTAGCAATAGGTTTTCAGGAAGAAGAGTGCTTTCTCTCTATCTTAGTGGTGGGAAGGAGATATTGTTAACAAGACATTTATAAAAGCAGAAAGATGTGTAATATAACATTAAGATAGCCTGGCTTTAGACAGTTCTATACTAATGAGGCAATCAACTAGTGAGCTAGATATTTCCTATTTGTCCCATGTAAATCCATTCTGCCCTCCTTTCCTTCCTGTTGTGACCCAACAGATTTCCACGTATTTTGGCTTCTGGTTGGGCTTAGCCAATGGAGAAACTTTGTCAGGAATTAAAGAGGGAGGAAAATGAGGTCAGAGTGTTACTCCCCTGGTTCTCTCCCATTGGGAGATCACCTCAAGCTGCTTGTGTCCCATAAAAGAAAGTTAGTCATTCTCTCAGTGTGCCCTGCTTGGCTCTCTGTCATTCTGGTTTTCAGTAACTACTCTCCTTCCTTGTCCCTTCTAGTCTAGGAGCAATAACAGCTTCAGTGCTCTAAGCTCCAGGTTGCTGTACTACTCTTGTGATTTTCCTATATTCCACTCACAACTTTTTAACTAGTTTCTCATCAAATTTCCTAATGTGTGTATATCATTGTAGCAGTTTGGTATTATTTATGAATTCCAAAAATAGATATTGGGTTATGTTTGTACACTAGTCTGTTGGAGGTTTCGCTTTTACTTGATTAAATTATGATTAGGACTTTGAGTGGGTCATATCAGTAGGATGTTGAGTTCCTGCCCCCTTTTTGGGTGGGGACTTACAGAGAAAATGACAAGGCACAGGAGTTAGTTGGAGTTTTGAGCTGGAGCCCGGGAAGTAAACACATGGGAGAGAGCAGAGCAGCTGAGCCCGGAAAGAACTGAGCCCAGGGGAGAGAGACAAAGCCTAGAGAGCCTGATAGTCTACAACTGACCTTGTGGAAAGAAGAGAGCAGCTGAGCCCAGAAAAAAACAAGCCCCGGGAGAGAGATGAGACTTATCCCAGCCTACAGCTAATATTGGAAGAAGCTGGAACCATGGAGCCTTAAGAGGAAGAGGAAGGCTGAATGTTGGCAGCCATCTTTCTCCAACATGTGGCAAAAGACTTTGGTGAGGGAAGTAACTTACACTTTAAGGCCTGATAACTGTAAGCTTCTACCCCAAATAAATACCCTTTATAAAAGCCAACAGATTTCTGCTATTTTGCATCAGCACCACTTTGGCTGACTAATACAATTATCTCCTTTCTGGGATCCTGATTCAGCTATTCTGTTGCTTATACTACCAAAGATTTATGATCAATCAAAAGACCGATAAGATAAATAGTTCCGCCAGAAATAGAGGACATGCAGATGCAGTTAGCAATGAATTGCAGTGAAGTCTGCCTTCATAATGGGAACACACACACACACACACACATATATATATATATATATACACACACACACATATATACACACACATATATATATTTTACACACACATATGTATATACACACATACACACACACAAATACTTATTTGCTCACACAGACTATATATATTAATACATAGCAGAAAGTCAGGCAAGGTATATGTGGTGTGAGTTCACTGTCCAGAGGGGATGGGAGTAGGCCACACAGATCAGGCCACACTGAACATGATGTTCTGACAGGACCATCTTTCCAGATGTGATTGCATCTGGAGCCATCACTGAGCTAATACAGAAAGACTGCAGGGCTGGGAGCTGCAGCAGTTCACAGTGCACACATGAGGAACAGTCAATAGTTAGAAGGCCAGGACCTGTGGGCTTGGCAAAATACTGCTGGAAGCAGCTGTTCTTGCCAGATACAGCCTTGAGAAATAGACACGTAATTGCATTTCTAAGAGGGGTCTAAGAAACACTGAGAACTTTTTATATCTGAATAATTACACAATCTTATCTTGCTCATCATCTTACAACCTTCAACTTTGTCAATTAATCAGTGGATTGGTACATATAAGAAAAGAAAGTATAATTTTAGAAGGACAATTCTCTAAAAACAAAAAAGTATTATATTTCTATCACACAGTTGGAATGATGGCCAATAACCACCACCATTAATCATTTCACTGTGCTTAAGACTCATATATTTTGCAAGACTCTGAAAGCAGTAAACTATGATGATGGGGTTAAAAAATTCACACAAGGAGCAGAAATATGGATTTGTCTCGTTTATATCATATTGCTTTAAAAAGTAATGTCCAACACCTTCTAAGAAATCAGCAAAGGGACTAAATTCCATCACTGTCACAGTTTGCTTTCTCTACATTTTTTTTAAACCATGGTAATTGATTTGAGGCCACCTGGAATGGAAAACATCTATTGGTAATGTCAGCGATGTAGGAGATGGAGGGTACTGTACATTTGATTTTGCAGAAGTTGGACTAAGATGGGACATTTAGTGTATTCGTAAAAGAGCTTTCAACTGTATTATGTCTCATAAAAAAAGGTGTTACTTATAAATTCCCACTGTAAAGTTCTAGCATAATTATTTTAAATTTTTTTATTTTTCTAGTATAGTTCTGATATTATATAGCAAGTATGTCTAATAGCATCCATATATAAAACACTAACATAACTAAATATGATTACTGTACCATTACCATAAGTGGTAGGTGATATAAATGCATGTTTTTTGTATTAGTGTAGTTGTGTTAAGATTCTTAGGGTGGGAAGGGTGAAATAATAAGTAATAGAAGTGAATAAGCATTGGAATACATAACATTAATTTTGACATATTACAAAATGCTACAGCAAAGACTTAAAGAAATCTTTAGGCATTAGTTCTTACTGCTATTGAGTTGGGAGATAAAGTATTAAATATTGTTTTGCCATTTTACTTTAAAAAGAGAAGAATACCAAATAATATATTGTTTATAAGGGAATCCAACTTGTTATTCTGTTATTTCATGTTTATATAGCAAAATAGTTTTATAAAGAATCCCCCCTGAACTCCCACATAAAAATGCAGGCAACTAGAGGAGAAAACAAAAAAAGTTTTGCAACAAAAGCAGTTGACAAAATAGTCCATAAATCTGCAAATACCAGCAGAGAGGGCAAACTAGCAACATCCATAAGATCTACATGGTGTCAGTGTCTGTGTACAAGGAAGCAGAGCGAGCAATGTGGTGTCTGATGAACCTGAAAAATGAACGACCAAAGTAGCAAACAGATATTTTCTGGAAAGCAAGTTCAGACAAATTGAGAAGAGCAGCTGAAACTGGAAAGGGTTTTTCCCAGTCCAATAGCGGATGAGTACAAGGGGTCTATGTTAAAGTTTGAAAAAGACTGAAGCAGTTTGGGCCACGTGAATTGTCAAAACCAAATAGCCAGAACTCCCTTTCAGCAGAAAGCCCCAAACTGAGGAGAAACTTCTGGGAGAGAAAGAAAAACCAGCAAGATAAGGATAATAGAGACAAATGAAAGAGAGGGTTCAGATAAGTAAGAGAGAGAAATAGAGCCAGGATGATCCAAAAGTAGTGAATATATGTTTTAACACTACAGTAAAACAGAAAATTAATAAAGCTACCTTGAGACACATCTTCTAAAAGTCCATGAAAACAAGTTTTACACAAATATGAACAACAGAAGAGTACCTGGGTTAAATCCTAAAGTTATTAGGAAAAAGAAAGAAAGGTAATTCCCCTAGATGATGAAAACATGCCAGAAAGACATGCTCACAAAACAGATCAATGACCTACTAAATCAAAATGAGCTAGAAGTTATTTAGAAAATTATATGACATAAAAGGAAAACATAAATTAGGATTAGAAAAATTTATAAATGAGGTGAAAATATTAAAGGATTAGAAATTAAAGAAAAATCATTTTTAGTAGTGAAAACTAAACCGAAAGAAACAAACAAGAACAAATAAATACAATGCATATATCTTAAGAATAATAGTGAAAAGAAAAAAAGAAATAAAAAGAGTCAGAGAGAAAGTAACAAATACTGAAGACAAGCATAAAAAAGATCCAACATATAGATTTTAGAGTCCCCTTAATATTAAAGCCAAACAATGGAATAGAACAAATACAAAAATATATAATTCAATAAATCTTTCCCGAATTAAAAATCAAGAGTAAAATTACACAACACACATGACCCAGAATGACCAACTGCAAGATATATTATTATAAAATTATTGTACTTTAAAGAAAAATGTACTTGGGCATATAGGCAAAAAGAAAAAAATAGCTTGTAAGGGGAAAGTTTAAATTACAATGAAATTTCAACAACCAGTACTTTATGCCAGAAGAAAAAAAGGGATGTACATGTTATTCAAGGAAAGAAGATGTGAGCCTTAGAGCATTATTATATCTAGCAAAACTAACAGGTATCAAGGACATAGACAAACTGTTTTCAACATGCAAGAATTCAGAGAATATTGTTCCATGACCCTGACCTAAAGAACTTTAAATCAGCTAAATGTATAGAAAGACATCCACATAAGAATTGTTGGTGAGCACTAAACATATAACTACTTATAGAATCATGACTAAATCAGAGTTAAAGAAGAAAAATTACAGTATGTAATGCTATGTCCTTTGACAATGCAGATATGTTAAAATCATGTACAAAAAGGGGGGAGGATAGTGGGGAGGGGAACTGAGCAGATATTTGTACACCAATGTTCATAGCAACATTATTCACAATTGCCAAAAGAGGGAAGAAACCCAAGTGTCCATCAACAGATGAATGAATAAACAAAAATGTAGTATATGCATACAATGGAATATTATTCAGCTATAAAAAAGAAATGAAGTTCTAATACATGAGACAACATGGGTGAACCTTGAAGACATCATGTTTAGTGAAATAAGTCAGATACAAATGGACAAATATTGTATGATCTTACTTATAGGAAATGATTAGAATATGGAAATTCATAGTCAGAAACTAGAATATATGCTACCAGGGATTATGGTGGGGGTAGGGAATATGGAGTTAATGCTAAATTGGTGCAGCTTCTCTGTTTGGGATGATGGAAAATTCTTATTATGGATGGTGGTGATGGTAGCAGAACATTGTGGATGTAATTAGCATCATTGAATTGTATATTTAAATGTGGTTAAAGGGGGAAATTTTAGGTTGCGTATATGCTACCAGAATAAACATTTTTTAAAACCATAGAATTTCACAAGACAGTGAACCTTAATGTAAACTATAGACTATTGTTAATGGTATAATTAAAACAATACTGCTTCATCAGTTGTAACAAAGTTACCACACTAATGCAAAGTGTTACTGTATTAGTCAGCCAAAGAGGTGCTGATGCAAAGTACCAGAAATCTGTTGGCTTGTATAAAGGATATTTATTTGGTATAAAAGCTTACAGTTACAAGGCCCTTAAGAGTTCATCTCAAGATTGGTTTCTCACCAAAGTCAGTTGCCACGTGTTGAAGCAAGATGGTTGCCAATCTTTGCAAGAGTTCAGCCTTCCTCTCTTTCAGCTATAGGCTGGACCTGCAAGATCAAAGTTCTCTCTTTTGTGTCATAACAAAGTTTTCTCCTCTGGCATCTATGGAGTTCTCTCCTCCCAAGTATTTGTGTATCTTCTTCTCTGTATTCTTGAGTAAGTGTCCATTTATATCAGCCCACCAAGAAGGCAGGGATTTAACCTAAGTTACACCCGACTGACATGGTTGAATCAAAACCCTAATCTTAACATAATTTAATCAAAAACATCTCAGCTGAACTAAAACAATCAAAGAGGATCACATCCAGAGGAACAGACCAGTTTGCAAACATAATTTCTCTTTTTAGAATTCATAAATAATCTCAAACTGCCATAGTTAAAGACAAGGAAAACTGTGGGGGCAGGGAGTTATATGGGAACTCTGTACTTTCTGCATGATTTTTCTCTATACCTACAATTTCTCTAATTTTAAAAAAGTGGGGAGAGTAAGGTGGGCATCTGCCAATTTTTTTCACTGTTTTCAGCAATCATATTGGAGGTGGTAGCATTAGTATCATCATTCTGAAACTACTATGTATAGAATGGTGAATCCTCTAATTGTATCACTCACTGTGTACTTGAGACTCAGTCCTTGAGAAATTAATGTAGAAGAAAGGAGGTCATATATACAGTAAAAGAGGTTAAGTAAAACCCCTGAAGTCTTGAATTTGAATAGGAACTATCAGAATGAACTCTGTCCACTAAAATGGCCTAGAAAAAATTTACCAATCCATAATAATGAGCATCTCTAGGTCTTAGACTGGGATCTTGAAATACTATTTCCCAACAAAAGAAAATAGAGATTCTTTGAGAAATGATGATTCCAGGTCTAGGCCAGGAAATATACAAGATGGTTCCAGAATATCTTGTCATTCTGTGGTAGGCTGAATAATGATCCCCACAATATCCAGACCCCAATGCCTAGGATCTGTGAATGTTATCTTCTGTGGGAAAAAAGGGGTTTTGCAAATGTGGTTAACTCAAGGATCTTGAGATGGAGACATTATCCAAGATCATCTGATGAGCCCTGGATGTAATCACAAGTGTCCTTAAATGAGGGACACAGAAGAGAAGAAGGCAATATGAAGACTGAAGCAAGATGCTACACTGTTGGCTTTGAAAATGGAGGAAGGGGATGCAAATCAAGGAATGCAAGGAATACTGCTCTAAAAGCCAGAAAAAGCAAGGAAGGGAATTCTCCACTATAGCCTCCAGGGGAAACAGGAAGCACAGCCCTGCCAACACCAGAATTTCATCCCAGTGAAACTGATTTTGGACTTCAGACTTCCAGAACTGTAAGAAAATAAACTGTTTTACACCACCAACTTTGTGGTAATTTGTTACAGCAGCCATAGGAAACTAATACACATACCACATACCAAGCAAGTGGTCCAAGAGTAATAGTCATGTCAAAGCACTAAGAAGGCAATTTATAGAAAAGGACAAATAGTGCATGATCTCACAGATATGGAATAATTAGCATAAGCAAATTCATAGAGTCACAAACTAGAATATAAATTCCCAGGGGCTGGGTGTAGGTAGGGAATAGAGAGTCAATGTTTAAGTTATACAAAGTTTCTATTTGGAATTATGGAAATGTTTTGGAAATGGATGGTGGTGGTAGTAGCACAACACTGGGAATGTAATTAACAGCACTGAATTATACTTTTGAATATGGCTAAAAAGAGATTTTAGGTTGTATGTTACCAGAATAAAAATTTGAAAAACAATAGGACTACACAATACAAACAGGAAACTCTTATGTAAACCATGGACTATAGTTAATAGGAAAATTATAATATTCTTCCAGTGATTGTAACAAATGAAAGATGCTAATAATGGGACAAGGATGTATGGGAACTCTGTATTTCCTGCATATTTTTGTAAACCTACAATTTCTCTATTTTAAAAAAAAAGAAGACAATTTGTAGATTCCCACTAGTCAAAGATGAGACAATTTGAACTTTAGTGTTAATTGCAATGGATTGAAGCCCATCAAATATATTTAAATCCATTGCTTTCTAATGATATTTAAAAATTGATTAGATACCTTTGGAAGATCATAGGGAACAAAGCCTTTATCTGAAAAATTGTTAAGAGAGAGAATCAAGTAGTGAGGCTGCCTTTACCATATGAAGTGTATCACTGGATAACCAAATAGTAGATGAGGGGAAACTTCTTTTTATAAAAGTATTTCAGCTAATAGGAAAGAAATGGATTTGAATTGGAACTATCAAATAGGAAAGAAATGATAGAATTAATATGTTATAATTTGGTAACCCCCAACACATTAGGCACAAGCATCAGAGTAAAGGTAACCAAGTATCACATACCTCCTAATGAAAGAGCACAGCACTGCTGGTAGCACTATCAAAGGACTGAACTTGAGTCTGACTGAGCTCTGGATCCAGCTGTCAATTTGTAGGAAATATAGGAGACAGAGGAGCATGTTGAACTGTACCATGAATGTGCAATCAACAGCATCCAAACTGTGGGAAACTCTAGAGGTCTTTGCACAGATAATTTATGAGGAAAAGAAAGGAATGAAGGGATAACCTGGATTACAAAAACATTTGAAAGACTTACTTGATTTTTAAAATGAGCATGGCTTAACTATAATTTCTAGGGATATACCCTAGTGATAAGGCTGTTTTTAAAATGTAACAATTTGATAACGTCAGTTTAATGGTTATTGTTTTCTGAGGTAGTAAAGAAATTGTCACAGGGTTTAGGTACATGGGAGGTGTTTCTGAGGTGTTTGGCAATGTATTTCTTGACCTGGGGTGGTGGTTACAAAGATGTCTTCCATGTAATCATAAAACAATTTAAAAAGGAAAATGAAAATAAAAAGAGCTGGAATGGGCTTTAAAGCAACCAGCAGTTTCATTATTTATAAGACTGAATTGGAGAAATGTTTGGTTCCAGGTCCAGGGCTGGAAATGTGCAACACGAACCCAGAATAGATTGTCCTAACAAATAGCAAGGCTCCCTTTTGAGTAGCAAGTGTTAAGATGTTTGAAGTTAAAAATTAGGTGATAAATTGAGAGGAAATAGTTACAACATATATAATACACAGAGGATTTATACCAGCAAAATATTAAGAGCTTCTAAAACACAATAAGAATATCATAAACCATCCAATGGAAAAAGGGAAAATAATAAAAGAAGCAAATCAAAAAAAGAATTATATAACCGAGAAATATGTGGAAAGACATTTAACCTTGCTATGTGTCAGGAGGATACAAACTAAACACAAATTAAACAAAAATAAGATAAAATTTTTTTCACTGCAAGCTTTAAAAGATTGATAATATCCATGTTGATGAGAATGTAGAGTAGTGCAGCCTTTCTGGAGGACCATGGGACAGTACCTTTCAAAACTTTAAAAGGTACCTACCCTTTAACTACTTTAAGGTATGTAATTGTCAGCGAAAGGGGTGCTGATGCAAACTACCAGAAATCTGTTGGCTTTTATAAAGGGTATTTATTTGGGGTAGAAGCTTACAGTCACAAGGCCATAAAGCATAAGTTACTTCTCTCACCAAATTTTGTTGCCACATTTTGGAGCAAGATGGTTGCTTGTCTCTGCAAGGGTTCAGCCTTCCTCTTTCCTCTTAATGCTTCATAGACACAGCTTCTTCCTTTCTCAGCTGTAGGCAGACATAAGGCTCGTCTTTCTCCCGGGGGCTTGTTTTTTCCCGGACTCCGCTGCTCTGGTCTCTCCCCAAGATCAGCTGCAGACTGTCAGGCTTATCTGTCTTCCCGGGGCTATGTCTATGGAGCACCTTTTCCAGCATATCTACTTCTGTGTTCTCCTTCTCTGCAAGTTTTCTTCCCGGGGCTCCAGCATCAAAACTAAAAACTCTCTCATCTGCCTATTGTTTTCTCTGTGAGTCCCCACCTACCAAGAGGGTGGAGACTCAATGTCCTACTGACAGCCATATCAAATCCCTAATCATAATTTAATCAAGTAAAAGTGAAACCTCTGAATTTAATACAATCTAATATGCCCAGAGGAACAGACCAGTTTACAAACACAATCCAATATTTATTTTTGGAATTCATAAACAATACCAAACTGCTACAAGGTATCTTCAGATATCTTCTTCAGAAATATGCACAAGACACATTTATGAAGATCACAGAAAGCAGTGTTTGAAAAGTGAACAATTGCAAACAACCTATATATTCCTCAATAAGAGACTAACATTATAAAACTACTCTACAGGTATAATACAGTAGATAACGAAAATGAGATGGATCTATGTACCTATACGGATCTCCAAAATATATTTTATGTGGAAAAAATACGTATCAGAGTAGTATATACAATATAATATTCCCAAAAAGCCCTATATACTTCACATGTATATATAGGAACCAATATCTGGAAGACTACATAGTAAACCCTCAACTCAGGACAGGAAATGCAAACTGGTAGTGAAGAAAGCCTTTTGCTTTTCATTCCTTACTTTTATATTAGTTAAATTCATATATTTCTTGTATACTTAAAAGTCAGCCAATTAAGAATGACTACTTAAATTCTGGTCAATAAACTTCATTTTCTTTTCCTATATATATTTGGATTTTTCACTGTATTGTACTCATCAGTAGAGGTTGTTTCCATTTGACTCATACCTGGACCATTATCCGAGATTGATTTTACTGAAATGTCTACAACAATTTGATCAATGTCACAGTCTAAGGGCCCAGGGTGTATGCTGATCACAAACTATTCCCAGTTCCTGGCTCACATTTCCTTCACTGAGATATTGATTCAAATTAACATTGATGAATAAGAAAAGTTTGGTGTGCACATATCATGCACTCATTAAATATTTCATAAGGTGGAAAAACTGTAAAGATCATCTACTTTGATATTTTTATTTTATACAAGAGAAACCAAGGCCCAATGAGGTAAACAGATACCCAAAGTCACATATCTCAATATATTGTCATTATTTGTTTAAATGTCTATCTGCCTCCATGCAGGGACTGTGACTTATTCATCTTAAAACCTCAGCACCTAGCACAGTACCAGATGGGTGGTAGGCACTTGATAAATATTTGATGAACAAATCAATAAAAGTATAGTTGGGGGCATAGTTAACTACATCTATTCATTTAACAAATATTCACTCAAACACCTTCTATGTGTCAGACTCTGTTCTAGGCTTTGGGAAAACTGTTGAACAAGATGGACCTTCTCTTGAGTTTATAGGCTACTTAGGGATCGAGGGAGAGGTACAATCCATCAGAGAGTGGTAAGGGTTATGTCAAGAATTTTTAAAAGATGATGTTGTGATGGACAATGAATTATTGGATACATTAGATTGTGTGGTCAGGCACAAGTTTTCTACTTAGTTCAGAGTTTTTTTCACCACATCATGATGCCTAATAGAAAAGCTATATTGATTTACCTCTATGAAATATATAGGGATTTTTAAAATATGAGGCATTTTAAAAAATAAATTGCTTTATATTCCCATTGACATACATTTCCCCCCTACTCTAGAGATTTTTTTAAGTTTCTCATCGATCTCCCTTGGCATTGCTCCTTGAGGAAGCTATAATTTATTTCCCTCTCTAGTCTGTCAAATAATTAATGAAATTTAAACAAACTCTTAATTAAGAGCTAGACTTTACAACTTAAAGAATTTAAGATGTGTGCTTTTGTGACTAGAATAATCACTGTCTTATTTATATATCTTGTAAATCTCAGTTTTAATGAGTAGGTAGAACTTTTTTGTTCCCCCTCTCAAAAATAGAACAAAGCTGTATTGTTCTTAATGCAACATGTTAAATGCATTTCCCCCTTAGTTTCAGCTTAGGCCCTGTTTTAGTTTGCTCAAAGCTGCTGTGAGCAATAGACCAGAAATGGGTTGGCTTTTACAATGGGAATTTATTAGATTAAAAGCTTACTGTTCTAAGGCCATGAAAGTGGCCAAATCAAGGTATCACCAGGACATACTTTTTCTAAGCTGCAGCTGTAAGTGATCAGGCACATGGCAGGGCACCGTGGCAACATCAGCTCATCTCTCCCCTCTCCTCCAGGCTTCGTTTCTTTTGCTTCTAGCTAAAGTGGCTTCCTCTCAGCTTCTGGCTCCCGGGGCCATCTCTCTCAACTTCTGGGTTCCTCTATGTCACTGTGGACTTTGGTCTGTGTCTGTGGCTTTCTATTCCTCCATTTATAAATGACTCCAGTAAGAGGATTAAGACCCACTCTTAATGCCCCACTAAAGTGATCTGATTAAAAGGAAGGTCCCTTAAATGAATCTAATCAAAAGATCTTATCTATAATAGGTTCATACACACAGGAATGGATTGGCTTTAAGAACAGGGTATTCTAGGTCCACAAAAGGCTAAAACTGCCACAGACCCCAAAGCTAAGGACAGTGGGTGTTAAAAATTCATATATCAACTGATGAGGGGACACATCATTACTTATCCTGAACTCACCATCACACTGGCTCTGTGCCCACCCATCAGATACCTTCTGCTCCCTTCCACCCACCTACAAGAGAAGGTGAGATTGAAAGGAGATGGCACTGGTCCCATGTGAAGACTCTTCAAGGACTCTACCATGAGTCTGCAG
>JAQZBX010067320.1:0-15957 GCA_029593785.1 Cabassous unicinctus
CACTGAACTTCATGTTCAAATGCTAACACAATGTGTAATTAAACAATTGTTTGGATGTTTAGATATTAAAGTGAGGAAGGAAGAACATCTATTTTTTTCTCACAACTGCATATCCACCCACTAGCAAAATGCCTGGCAGTGCTCAATAACATCTGAGGAACAAATTTTAAACATCAAGATATATTTACATTTATATGTAAAACATAGGCACACGTAAGAGAACAATAATATTGAAGTTCATATATAAGAGAACAATAATATTGAAGTTCATTACCAAAAATGTTTGCTTCTAAAATACTAGAGCATAATATTTTTAAATTCAGAAGACTATTAAAATAATAAAAGACAAAATGTTCCTTTTGGAGACAATGGTCTTTTCCCAAAATTTAAATAAATTTCTTGATTTTTCTTTACAAATAATTTCTTTTTATTGTTCTCAGAAGCTATCTCAAGATCTTTAAGCTTTTAATTTTGTTTTAAAATAGTTGGAACAGTCTATTTATAGTCAAATCAGTAATGAAACTGCATTATTCATTCCTTTGAATGCCTAATATTTGAGAATTGTAGGATTTTACAGCCTTTATGACAGATAATTCTGAATTGAAGAGATCTTTGTTTTATGTTATTTTTATTCCTTGATAGTAAAGTATATGCACACTAGATGTATGAAAAATAGCATTCCATTAATATGTATTGCTGCTAAACTATTGTGCTTATGCAGAACAACATCAGTGCTCCCAACTTGAGAGAATATTGGTAGTTTTACAATTTTCAGCAGGACTGATCTTCTTTCTGAAAGTTCTCCACTGTATTGCACCCCTCCTCAAAACTAGAATCCACAAGACAGTGAAACCTCTGGGAAAAGGTGGAAGGTTGCTTTTGGATATTTTAGAACAATTACAAAATGAAAGGTATAACCTAATTTCATTATGTGTATAAACATGTTTTACATAATTAGATGGAAATTTTTTTCTTTAGTGATACTTTGATTAGATTTTTCTTCATTGGTATTCAAGGTAAACAATGCATGCCCTTTTTATGCATGGCTGATGAAGTTATTAACAACATAAAGAGGCACTATCAATAGTGATTTTCCTAGAGCAAGAAAGAAACTTTGGCAACCTGTGTCCATGAACCAAGGAATGGATAAAAAAATGTCATATATACTATGGTATACACATACAATGGAATATTACTCAGCTGTAAAAAGGAATTAAATCCTGATATATGTAACAACATGGATGAACCTTGAAGATATCATGTTGAGTGAAATAAGACAGGCACAAAAGGGCAAATATCATATGACCTCCCTGATTTGAAACAATTAGAATAAACAAACTCAGAGAGTCACAAACTGGAATATAGGTTACCAGGGGTGGGATGGGCATAGTGAATGGGAAGTCAAGCCTTAAAATGTATAGGGTTCCTATTTGGAATGGTGGACTGGTTTTGGTAATGGATGGTGGTGATGGTAAAACAATATTATGAACACAATTAATAGGATTGAAATATAGATCTGAGTATGATTAAATGGAAAATGTTAGATTGAATATGTGTTAATATAATAAAAATAATTTTAAATCCATGAAACTACACTAAACAAACATTGAGCTGTAAAACAAACCATGGGCATTTTTGAATAGTACTATTATAAAAATGTGCTCCCATAAATGGTAACAAATATCTCACACCAATCCAGGTTGTTTGTGGGTGGTATATGGAAACCCTGTTCTTTATGCATGATTTTCTGGAAACCCACAAATTCTTTGATAAAATAAAAAAGAAAGAAGCACTGAACTCTGGAGTGTGGTGATTGCACACACGTTAGGTAGCCCAGCTAGCCTCATTTACACTTGGAGGCTGAAAATTTCAAGACCCTACTTTGCATCAATAGGAATGATCTTTTTGTATACTCATCTTAAAGAGGTAAATATTCCTGTTATAAAAATTATTCACTCCCTTTTATTTCAAAATATACATATATATATTTATACACATATTTATACAAATATATGCATATATATTTATTCATTCATATATTGATGGATAGATTTATACACACTTACATATATACACACATACATATATATAATATGTATTAATTTTTTTTAACTTTCCACTTAGTTGTTCCACACCAGCTCTGTCCAATTCTCTGTAAAATCAGCTATGAAACATAATTATCAAGAACAATCTTGAGACTTCATACCACACAGAAGAGCACAGAGCTGGTCTCTGAGTTATGGTACACAATGCTTTACCTCATGTTTAGGCACATCCCAAGTGGCTCAGCTCTGAAAGCAACAGTGGTGTTTTGAAAGTGCATTCATATTGTTATCCTGTACATCATCATGCATGCAGCTGCTTCTCTTTGAACAACACAAATATCTTTGGAATAATCTGTTCCAAGTATACCCTATATATTATGGTGTATGCAGCTGCTCCTGTTTTGAACAGCACAAATATCTTTGGAATAATCTGTTCTAAATCTATGACATTCATGTATAGAAAATCATAGCTGGCAATCTATCTTCCCCTCCCTCTGACTTGGGGACCTGCAGTGACCATAGTTTTGTGATCCCATCTCCGGCTTCTTTCTTGGGCCTTTCACAGTCCCAGCCAAATTTGCTTTTAGAAAAGCCAGAAACACAAAATTATTAAAAATTTTGGATTTTTAAATAAATAACATTTAAAATTAATGTTGGAATTGTATTTTGTAATATCAATTGTGTAAAAATTGTAAAGTAGTACAATCCCTTCAATAAGATTGCCCAGTTGTTATAATTTTACCATATCTGCCCACTAAAAAAACAATTCTCAAAAATTACTCCAGTGTATTTATCTCCAAAACAAGGACATTTTCCTAGAAAACCCCAACTCAGGAACTCAACTTTGCTTCAGTGTTGTAATATTGTTGACAGACCCCTTCAAATTTTTTTAAAAATTACCATTATGAAGTTGCCTTTTTTATATTTTGGCACTCTCCCTGTTCCTGCAAATCTTTAGCTGTTTTCTGCAGCTCTGAGAAAGAAGGTTGTTTCAGTTTTTGCTTGTTGTTCAACCCCTGACAGGAGACAGAACACAGGAGAGTCTTATAAGCCATTTGGTGACATCATGCTACTGTTCTTTTTATAGAGTATGATTTACATGCATAAAATTCAACCTTTGATGTACTGTTAACATTTGTTTGATAAAGTGTACAATCATGTAACCACCACCACATTCAAGTTACAGCTCACCCAAATAGTTTCCTTGTACTCCATTGCAGACAGTACTTCCTACCTTCCCAAACACTAGCAAGCACTTAGATGTTTTCTATTCTGTAGTTTTTACCTTGCCAGAATTTTTTTAAAAAAAGAAATCATATAGTAAATTGTGTTTGGAATCTGACTTTTTCACTTACTATAATTCATTTAAGCTTTATATGTGTTGTGTATATCTCTATTTCCTTCCTTTATATTGCCTAGTGGAATTCCTTGATCATGATGTTTCACAGTTTTTTTTTATCCATTTACTATTTGGATGTTTGCATTACTTGGAGTTTTTGTTGATTATGATTAAAGTTGTTAAAAGCATTTGTATAGTGGTTTTTCCATGAACATAGATTTTAATATCCCTAATGAAAATTTATAGGACTTGAATCACTGAGTTAAATGATAAGCATATTTTTACTTTTCAAGAAAACACAGATTTTTTGAAATGGATGTGTAATATCTTTAAGTATATTGCCATTAATGTGTATGACATTTGTTCTGTATCTTCTCCATTACTTGATATTGTTCATTTTATTTTTAAAAATTTCCCTATTTTAATAGGTTTTAGTGTTGTACTATTGTACTTTCAGTTTACATGAACTGAAGACTGATGGTGTTGATCATCCTTTCATATCCTTATTTTCTCTAACCTTAGGTATGTATGCAAACACCTTGCCTTTTAAAAAATGAGGCTCTGGTTTTAGTGTTTGTGAATTTAGTGCTTTATTTTATATACATAAATTTTATTGTATAGAAAATTTGTCAATATTTTTATCAATCTGGTACTTGTCTTTTTATTGTTTTATCATTATCTTTCTAAGAGTAGAAAGTATATTTTGATCAATACAAAATTTTGAGTTTGTTCTATTATGGTCATGCTTTTGATGTTTTATCTAAGAAATATCCACCAAACGTATATACTCACACATGCTTTGTGTGTGTGTATGAAGTACTGGGACTAGGGATTGAACCCAGGGCCTCATAGGTGGGAAGAAGTGCTCAACCACTGAGCAACATTAGCTCCCCAGAGTTGGTTATTCCCTTTGTTTGCATGTTGCTTGTTCATTTGTTTTTAGATGACACTGAGAACCAAGCCCAAGGCCTCCCCTGTGTGAAGCAGGTGCTCAACTGCTTGAGCCATGTCTGCTCCCCTCTCATATGTTTCTAAACAGATTTATTAGGATATAATTTTAATACCATACAGTTCATCCTTTTAAAATGTAGAATTCTTTATTATATTCAGAAATATATACAACAATCACTATGGTCTACTTTAGAACATTTTCGCCATCTTGAGAAAGAAAAATTATACCCTTTACCTACTCACCTGCCCATTTCCCACAGGCCTAAGGAACCACTAATCTACTTTCAATCTCTGTAAAATTTCCTATTCTGTACTATCATATTAATTGAATCATAAAATTCATCCTCTTTTCTTTACACATATAAAACATTTTTTCTTTTACTTTTTTTTTTTAACTACATGGCTGTGATTGCACCTGTGACCTTATATGTAGGAAGCTGGCACTCAACCACTGAGCCACACTGGCTCCCCTTATTTGGTTTTTCATCTGTTTGCTTGTTATTTGTTTTTTTCTTTTTAGCAGGCACCAGGAACTGAACCCATAACCTCCCATGTGCAAATCAGGCACCCAACCATTTGAGCCACATCCACTCCCCCATACATAAAGTTTTGATGGTTTTGCCAAGCTGAAGTATTTATCAGTACTTCATTTATTCTTTTGGGCTTAATAATATTCCATTGTGCCATTGTATAGCTTTACTATAGGTTTTTATTAATAATTTTTTCTTAGGGAAATTGTAGGTTTACATAAATATCTGCATAAATACATAAAACACAGAATTTTCACAAACAACCCTATTATTAACATCTAGTGTTAGGGAGGTACATTTGTTATAATTCATGAAAACATTTTAATAATTGTACTATTAACTATAACTGATCATTTAAAATTTGGTCCATTGTGTTGTACACTTCTGTTTGTTTCTTTTAATTTTTAGTCTCTTAACATATATATGACCTAAAATTTCCTCTTTTAACCACATTCACATACATCTTTCACTGCTGTTAGTTACATTCACAATGTGTTACATACACCACTATTTATTACAAAAACATTAGAATCAAACTCAATAGAAATTCTGTATAATTTAAGCATTACCTCCCCATTACTTACCCTCAGCCCATCCCGTGGTAACCTATATCCAAGAGTCTGACTTTATGAGTTTACTTATTCTAATTATTTTATATCAGTGACATCATATGATATTTGTTCTTTTGTGTCAGCTTATTTCACTGAACAAAATATCTTCAAGTTCATTCATGTTGTTTCATGAATCAGAACTTCATTCCTTTTTAATGATAAATAATATTCCATTGTACATATATACTACATTTTGTTTATCAATTTATTGGATGATGGACATTTGAGTTGCTTTTATCTTTTGCCAATTGTGAATAATACCACTACTGCTAGGAACATTGGTGTGAATGTATTATTTCAAGTCCATGCTTTGAATTATTTTTATACCACATTTTTAATGTATTCATCTCTTGATGGGTATTTGGTTTACTTCTAACTTTTGGCTATTATCAGTAATGCTGCTATAAAGACTTGTAGTCAAGTTTTTTGAGGGCCTTGAAGCAGGTTGTCAGTTTGATATAGTTATGAATTCCAAAAATAGATATTGGATTATGTTTGAAAACTGGTTGGCTCATCTGGGCATGATTAAGTTATGATTATGGATTTGATTGGGCCACATCAGTAGAGTGTTGAGCCCCACCCCTTGGTGGGTGGGGTCTCAAAGATAAAAGACATGGCAAAGGACAGAGTGGGGGGCTTTAAGTTGGAGTTCTGATGTTGGAGTCTTGAGCTGGAGTACTGGGAATTAAGAGTGTTTGGTCATGAGGAGGGAGAGAAGGTCCCAGGAAAGGAGAGGAGCTGTTTTCCTGAGAGTCTACAGCTGGCCTTTTGGAGAGAACAAGCAGCTGAACCTGGAGGAATCAAGCCTGGGAAGGGAGGAACAGAGGAAGCTGGACCTCTCACAGAGTTGGGTGAGGGAAGTAATTTATGCTTTATGGCCTGGTAGCTGTAAGCTTCTGCACCAAATAAATACCCTTTATAAAAACCCAACTGATGATTGCCATTTTGTATCAGCATCCCTTTGGCTGACTAATACAGAATTTGGTACCAAGGAGTGGGGAATTGCAATTACCAAAATGTTGGAATGGTTTTATAAATGGGTAAAGGGTATCTTTTGGAAGAATTGTGAAATATTTGATGGAAAAGTCCTAGATCACTTTGAAGAGACTGTTGATAACAATATTGATGCTAAAGAGACTTCTATGATGCCTTAGAAGTAAATGATGAAACTATTATTGGAAACTGGAGGAAAGGTGATCCATGTTTTAAAGTTGCAGAGAACATAGCAAGATTAATTCCTGGTATTATATGGGAGACAGAATTTGAAAATGGTGAAACTGAGAATTTAGCTGAAGAACTTTCCAAAGTAAACTCAGAGAATGCAGTTTGGCTTCTCCTTGCAGTTTATAAGAAAATGCTTGAGGAGTGGGACAAGCTCAGGACTGAGTTATTGGGCACAAAGGAAACAGAAATTGATTCTGGAAATTCCAAGCTTCTGGAAATCAAGCTCCCAGATGATAGTGACCCATTTGAAAATGTCACTAAACTTGGAACTTGTAAATCAGGATTGAAGATGCAGTTATCTTGGAAAGACTTGTGGAAAGTCTTAATGTCTGATTGCTTGGACCCCTCTTTTTGCATTCTAAATCAGCAAGTTTTTTGAGAGGGCTGTATGAACAAAACCCCTGTCAGCTTGGACAAAAAAGGACATGGAAAGGAGAAATTGAAATAGAAACATCTTCAAAAGGAAAAACATGGAAGCTGAAATCTGGAATTAAGACATCACTTTGGGCCGAGAGGAGAACTACCCATGTGCACAGAGAGCATGAGTTTGCCCCAGCAGTTGAAGAAGTTGGATGTTCCCACCTGATGTTCTGGGAGAGTTTTCTCACCCTAGGGTACAGAGATGGTGGAGCACATTCCTCAAGGATTAGGGCAGTTAAGGTCACCACCCTATAGGTTTGAGAGGGGTGTGCCTGTCCCTCATGGATTAAGGAAGGCCAGGTAGTCAACTCTTTGCTCTGAGAGGGTTGACTCTGTATACCAAAGGTTAGGGGGAATGTTGGCTTCACCTCACTGTTGTAGGGGGCTAAGACTCTAACCCAAAGATTGCATAAGTTGTGTCAATCACCCTGACACCCTTGGATGGTGAGGTCCAGAGCTTGGTCGACACCCAGATGCTTGATGAAGGTGGAAACAAGGAAATTGCCACTGGGAAGGCCTGTGGAAAGGGTGGGTTCCCATGTGGCACCAAGGAGAAAAAGACATCATCTTAAGAATGACTCTCAGACTTTGAAATCAAATGGAGAATGCTCTGTAGGTTTACTGAACTGTAGAAAACCCATGACTCATGTTTAACCTCCCAATTTCTCCTTATGGTAATGAAAATGTTTATCCTTTGTCTTTCATTTGTGTATTGGAAGCAGTTAAATGGTTTTGTAAGTTTCAAAGGTTTACAGCAGATGGGATTTTGCCAGAGGACAAACTGTATTACCTTAAACTGATTATGATATGATTTTGTACTTGCATTGTTGTTGATTTAAGGTTTTTTGAATATTGTAAAGTATTTTTGGAATTCAGAGGGTGGAGTGTAGCAGTTTGGCAGTTTGATATAATTAAGAATTCCAAAAATAGATATTGGATTATGCTTGTAAATTGGTCTGTTCATCTGGGCATGATTAAGTTATGATTAGGGACTTGATTGGGCCATGTCAGTAGGGTGTTGAGCCCCACCCCTTGGTGGGTGGGGTCTCAAAGATAAAAGACATGGCAAAGGGAAGAATTGGGCACTTTGTGTTGGGGTTCTGATGTGGAGTCTTGAGCTGGAGCCCCGGGAAGTAAGAGAGCTTGGTCGTGAGGAGGGAGAGAAGACCCATGGAAAAGAGATGAGCTGTTCACCTGAGATTCTGCAGCTGGCCTTCTGGAGAGAACAAGCAGCTGAGCCTGGAGAGAATCAAGTCCTGGGAAGACAGGAACCAGGAAGCCAGACCCCTCACACGGTTGGGTGAGGGAAGTAATTTATGCTTTATGGTCTGGTAACTGTAAGCTTCTACCCCAAATAAATACCCTTTATAAAACCCAAACTGATGATTGGTATTTTGCATCAGCACCCCTTTTGTTGACTAATACAGGGTTTATATTCTCACTTCTCTGTTGTATCTACTTAGGACTGGAATTTCTGGATTCCTTATGATTATTCTATCCTTAATCAATAGAGGAATGACCAAACTGTTTTTCCTCACATCCACATCATTTTGCATTCCCAGCATTTCTCATATCTTCAACATCCTAAACAATTTTTGAATATTATCTGTTTTACTTTGGGCATCCTAATGTGTGTAGAGAAGTACTGCATTATGTTTTTTAAAATTTTTAATGTAAAAGTTGTAGGTTTAACAAAATCATGTAAAAATAGAGTTCCCATATAACCCCTTATGATTAACACTTCTCATTAGTATGGTAACTTTGCTGAAACTGATGAAAGTATAATTAAATTGTACTACTAACATAGTCCATCATTTACGTTATGATGTATTTTTCCCTATATTGCACCCTATTATTAAAACCTTGAATTAGTGTGGTACATTTGTCATTTTCATGAAAGAACATTTTTATAATTGTACTATTAACTATTTACCACCATGTTGCTGAATTCACTTATTACCTCAAGTAGCTTTGTTGTAGATTTTTCATGACTTTCTATGTAAATGATCATACCACATGGAAATAGTGAAAGTTTCACTTTTTCCTTTCCAATTTTGATGCCTGTTATTTCTTTTCCTTAAAACCTTTCCAGCATAGAGTTGATCAACAGTGGTGAAAATTGACATCTTTATATTGTTCCAGATCCAAGAGAAAGAGCTTTATGAATTTTACCCTTGACCATTATATATATTGTGGATTTTCTTATATGCCATTTATCATGTTGAATAAAATTCCATCTAGTCCTATTTTCTAAGTGTTTTTGTCAAGAAAGGATGCTGGATTTGTCAAATGCCTTTTCTCTACTAATTGAGATTATCATGAGTTTTTTCCCTTATCTTTGTTAATGTAGTGAATTGCATTGATTTTCTTCCGTTATTTTTTTATTTTTTATTTTTAAAGAAGCTTTATATTACATAAATATTACACAAAAAGTACAAGGAATTCCTAACTGTCTCATTCCCTCCCCATCCCACACTTTCTCACATCCTTTATTAGTGTGGTACATTTGTTACAATTGGTGAACCCATATTGAAGCAATGCTACTAACCATAGACTACAGTTTACATTATAATTTACACTTTGTCCTGCACAAGTTTGTAAGTTATAGAAAAATATACAATGACCTGTATCTGTCACAGCAATGTGATGCAGGATAACTCCAATGTCACAAAAATGTCCCCATATTACACCTATTCTTCCCTCTCCCATGCCACAGATCCTCTGGTGGCCACTGCCTTTAAATTAATGATAAGAGTTCTTCCATTGCTAGAATAATAATAAGTCTATACTGGAATAATTATAAGTCAGCTTTGGTCCATTTTTCATTACCCAATCTTGAGGATTTTGGGGTGGCTATGCCCACTCTGCTTCTAATTGAGGGATTTAGATCCATGGGGCAGATGGATGGAGTTATCTTGCTTGCAGTTGCAGATACTTTCTGTTCCTTGAGATGGACATTGTCCATCACCATCACATTCTTAGCTGTCCTGGGTGAGTCCAATGAACTGGAGAGTAAGTGTTGCAAAATTGCTGAAATTCAATACTTAACAGGCACATGGATCAATGAAAGATTTAAGTCTCTGGGACATATATTTATCAAATATAGTGCTAATTATGGGTTCAAATAAAAGAGACAGAAGAGCTCTGTGTAAAGAACCTGCAAATGAATCTAACTGTTACACGGGGGAGTATAAATTCCAAAGTAAATCCCACTGATGGTGCTGAATTCCTGAGCTGTCTTCCCTGCTTATAGTTTCTCAATATCTCTAGAGCTGTCAGGAGCACCACTGTTTCAGGCACAGTTTACTGTGGCAGGCAATGAGACCCTACTGAAACTTGTATAAGCGTTACCTCTAGAATGACCTCCCAACTCACTTTGAAATCTCTTAGCCATAAAAACTCATTTGTCTTTACCCTTTCCCACTATTGGTAAAGGTATTTTTCAATTTGTATGTCTAGGTGGTACTTGGTAATAATCCCTCAGTGCCAAGGAGGCTTATTCCTGGGAGTAATGTCCCATACTAGGGGAAAGGTAGTCTGTTTATATGCTGGGTTTGGCTTACAAAAAGGTCATATATGAGCAACAAGGTGGCTTTTAGGAGGTAACTCTTAAGCAGTATATAATACTAGCTAAATTTCATTTTCACAAGAAGATGTTCATAAGTACAAACATCAATGTCAATGGCCTGGCATAATGGTCTGTCTTCCTTCACCAGATATTGCCCTTGCATTAGGGAAATCTTGAAGTCTTATTAGGGAATCTAGCAGAACTCCCCAGGATGGGAATACAATATTCTTTAAGTTATTGTATGGATCTCCACCCACAAAATAATGTCCCATGTAAACTTGAACATATTCATGTGTCTTAGAGGAATGTCCCAGGTGAACCCCTTCCCATGGATTCCCACATCATTGACACTCTCCATCAATAATCCTCCTCTGCCTCTGCTATGTGTCCTGTGATCCAAAACCTCTCCAACAATGAAGCCATCAAAATATCCAAATAAAATTAATAAGAAAATGAAATAATAATTATAAAAGCAACCAATAAAATACAAAAAATGTAAAATAATATAAAATAAAAAAAATTAAAAAATTTATACATTGTTTCTTTCATCACTGCAAGACCTCTTGTCTTGTATGTACAGTGATATTTTCTTCCATATATTCCCCCAGTATCTTATTTTTTTCATTTTATCTTCACAGGAGCTTTAGGATACAGAAAAGTCATATAGTTAATAGAGGTGAGTCCCATATACCCAATCCCCTTCCCATTTCCCCTCTCTCTTATTAATAACATTTTACATGTGGATGGTACATTTGTTACAATTCATGTACAGATATTGAAGCATTGCTACTAACCATGGACAATGGTTTGCATTATGGTTTACATTTCAGATTGCACACTTTTATAGGTTTTGACAAAATATGAAGTGGCCTATATCTGTTATTTCAAGATCATGCTGAACAATTCTAAAGCCCTTAAAAATGCCTAATATTCCATCTATTCTATTCTTCCCTCCCCCTCCCCATGGAACCTATGGTAATCACTAAGTTTCAATTTGTGAAAAATAAGATTCATAATTACTTGCAATAAAATTGAGGGCTTCACATATTGGTCTGTTTTCTTTTATTAGGCACTGCCTCTGTTCTAGAGGAATTCTTGTGCCACTAATTAAGAACATAGCAGGACTCCCTAGGATGTGAGATCAATATTTTATTGCTTATTGTGTGGGTCTGCACCCACCGCTATAACTATGACAAGATGAACACTTAGATGTTCAACATAAGCCTGCCCCAGGTGCACACTATTCCATATATCCCCCACACATTACATCCTACACCAGTAACCCTCCCCTGCCATACTTACTAAAAAAATATTTTCAACATTTTATTTTTAACCACAGACCTGCAAATCCCCAGAGTTCATCTGTTCCTTTCCTCAACCCTCTCCTCTGTCCCATGGATAGTCCAACCCAAATCCCCACCCTACTCCCCCTCACAGAACAGAACCACTGAACCCAATAATGTCACAACACCACTGTCATGCCAATCCACTGCCCAACCTTCTAACTTATCATAGATTTTAACTCATCATAGATTTTGCACTTGTGGACATTGGCTCACCTTCATCTATTCCCTTTCTGTCTCCTGAAAACCAATCTTTCAGACTGTAGTTCTGTGAGTCTGCACAATTTTCTTAATTCATATCAATGAGGTCATGTAATATTTGTCCTTCAGTGCCTGGCTTACTTCACTCAATGTAAGGTATTCAACACTCATCCATTTTTCCCCATGTGTTAATACTGCATTCCTTCTTGCAGCTTATGTATATACATTTCATTATATGTATATATCACAGGTTGCTTATTCATCCTTCTGTTGATTAAAATTTCAGTTGCTTCCAACTTTTAGCAATAGTGAATAATGCTGTTATGAACATTGGTGTGCATATATCTACTTGTGTCCCTGCTTTCAATTCTTCTGGGTATATACCCAGCAGTGGGATTGCTGGATCATAAGGCAGTTCTATACTTAGCTTCCTGAGAAACTGCCAAACTGTCCTATACAATGGATGCACCATTCTACATTCTGACCAACAGTGGATAAGTATTCCCTTTCCTCCACATCCTCTCCAACATTTGTAGTCCTCTGTTTTTTAATAGTTCCCAGTCTTTTGTGTTTAAGATGATCTCTCATTATAGTTTTGATTTGCATTTCCCTAATAACTAGTGATGTTGAGCATCTTTTCATGTGCTTTTTAGCCATTTGTATTTCTTTGGAAAAGTGTCTATTCAAATCTTTGTCCACTTTTTTAAATGGATTGTGGTTTTATTTTTAATGTGTGGGTTTTCTTTATGTATGTTGGATATTAGCCCCCTATCCGATAGTTGGTTATCAAATATATTCTCCCATTAAGTATGCTGCCTGTTCACTTTCTTGACAGACTCCTTTGAAGCAAAAATGTCTTTTGTTTTGAGGAGGTCCCATTTATCTACTTTTTCTTTCATTGCTCATGTTTTGGGTGGAAAGTTTATGAAACCATTTCCTACTACAAGATCACATAGATGTTTCCCTGAATTATCTTCTAGGAGCTTTATGGACTTGGCTCTTATATTTGGATTTTTTATCAACCTTGAGTTAATTTTTGTATAAGGTGTGAGATGGTGGTCCTTTCTCATTCTTTTAGATATGGCAATCCAGTTCACTAAGCACCATTTGTTGAAGAGGCCATTCTCTCCGAATTGAGTGGGCTTGGTACCTTGTTGAATATCCTTTGACTGTATATGTGAGGATCTATATCCAAACTATCAATTTGGTTCCATTTGTCAGTATGACAATCAGTGCATCAGAACCATGCAGTTTTGACCACTGTAGCTTTGAAGTATGTTTAAAAATCAGGCAATGTGACTCTTACAATTTTGTTTCTCTTTTTCAATATGTCTTTGGTTATTTTGGGCCCTTTGCCCTTCCCAATAAATATGATAGTTAGGTTTTCCAATTCATTAGAAAACACTATTGTAATTTTTATTGAGATTGCATTCAACCTGTAAATCAATTTATGTTGGATCGACCATCTTAATGAGGTCTTCCAACCCATGAACAGGTAATATCCTTCCATTTATTTAGGTGTTCTTTGATTTCCTATAATAATGTGTCATTTTTTGCATACAGGTCCTTTACATCTTTAGTTAAGTTTATTCCTAGGTATCTGATCTTTTGGTTGCTATTGTAAGCTTAACTCTGTTTCTTGATTTCCCCCTCAGATTTCTCATTATTGGTTTACAGAAATGCTACTTTTCTGCACATTGATCTTTTATCCTGCCACTTTACTGAACTCATTTTATCAGCTCTAGAAGCTTTGCTGTAGATTTCTCAGGGATTTCTATGTATAAGATCAGATCATCTGCAAATAGTGAATTTTTTCCTCTTTCCTTTATAATTTGGTTGCCTTTTACAACATTTTCTTGCCTAGACTTAGTACTTCTAACACAATGGTAAGTAAGAGCAGTGGCAGTGGGCATCCTTGTCTTGTTCCAGATCTTAGAGGGAAAGCTTTAAAGATTTCACTATTTAATATAATATCAGCTACGGGTTTTTCATATATACCCTTTATCAAATTGAGGAAGTTTTCTTCTATTCCTATCTTTTGAAGTGTGTTTTTAATGAAAGTGTGCTATATTTTATTAAGTACTTTTCCTGCATCAAACCAAAGTTGGTATAAAGAGACTCAGATCTGACTCCCCATGTTGCAGTTTTACTCGTGCTTAAATAACTAAGTTACTACTTAGCATTTGCATTGATTTTGCATTAATTTTTATGCATATTGATGAACATACACTGCTAGCTATATAATTGTATGATTTGTATGTTCCAGAAATCATGCTTGCATACACATTATCTGATCAAAAAAAGGGGTCAGAGAACTCCACACCTGGGTTGGAATTTTACTATGTTAATTAAGCAAGTTGAAATGTGGACAGCAAGTGGCTTTTTCTGTGCCAGCCCACTAAACTGGTTGAAGCTGATTTTCATACTTCATTGCTTCAACAGGATATTCTTGACCACAAGCAGCAGAATTTTGCACCAAGAGAGGGTTACATTTCATTACTTTCTAATTTATATATAATTCTTTCCTTTATATCCTAGCAACAAGGAGAGAAACAAATTACTTTCAGGTATTTGGTCATCCTATATCCATCAAGAGGACACCTTGAAAAAGAAAAAAAGAAATAAATAAAACCATTTTAAATGAGTAAAAATATAAGGAAGCTAGGGAAACTGACCCAAAACTAATAAAAATCAATGTTAACAATAAAATAAGAAAGTGAATGATAAAACAATTTTATAATTTAACTCAATAAAAATTTAAATAAGAAAAACTCTAGAGTTTTGTAATGCTCACTCTTTGTATGGATAAAGAAATTTTAAAATAAAAGTTCTTTAGTAAATTCCTTCATGCTCTCTGTAATTGAAAGATAAATATTTACCATCAGGACCACAAAAAAGAATCAGAAGTCAAATATGGGAACAAGTTTCCCCACCTGGATGAGATACTGGTGAATGCCTACTAAGCCTTCAGGGAATCTAATTAAGACCCTTACAATATTATAAACATATAAGTTCTTTCTCAATCATAGCAAGAGATAGATTTAGAAAATTCTTGCATGTAGGTGCTATCCATAGATAAAAAATATTTTATTTGGTCAAATGCTGTCTGTGATAATGACATATATTAAGTGATGGAAGTCAAAGCAAAGTCATTTCAAAGTGGACTCCAATATGGAGTCAGTAGGAATTGTCATGAAATGGAGACTAAATATATTACAAGGAACATACCTACATGTCCCGGCCCACGGGACAAATCAACGGCGGCGACGAGCTATTCAGTGAAGGAATGAGACTAGACACGGACAAAACAAAAAACTGTGTTCTTTATTCTGCTAACATGGCTTCTCTGTGGTTTCTTCTGCTTAGCTGGTTACAATCAGCTCTTTTATAAGCAGGGAAAGGGGAGGGAAAAGGGAAGTGCCTTAAGGTTTAGGTGTCAGTACATGATTGGGTAGTTTGAGATCCTAGGCGTGGTGACTATTCCCGCGCACGGGAACTTGTTCCCGCGCACGGGAATTTTGTGGCACGAACTTAGGAAGAAGGAGAAGGAGAAGACAAAGAAAGAGAAGGTAGAGACGGCCATGATAGTTATATTCATACAACATTGCCCCCAACATCTCCTCCCTTTTGGTTTAAAAACAAAACATTGTAGACTGCAATCAATTAAGCGAATAGTATGGAGAGGGGGGACTGTGCCTGTCTTAGGTTAGGACCGTGCTGATTGG
>JAQZBX010067321.1:0-15958 GCA_029593785.1 Cabassous unicinctus
GGTTCTCCGACAGCGCCTTCACAAAGGGTGTGTTACTGTCTTCCAGCTTGTGGGACGGGTTCTCCGACAGCGCCTTCACAAAGGGTGTGTTACTGTCTTCCAGCTTGTGGGACGGGCTCTCCGACAGCGCCTTCACAAAGGGTGTGTTACTGTCTGGGTTTTTTCAAGAGCTTAGCTTGGCTGAAAATGCCATCGTTCTGCCCTCACCTTAGGCCAGGGGTTCTTAACCAGGGGTCCGGGAGCTTGAATTTAAATTTAAAACCACATTATTCTTGTGGGGACGTGTTGGTGCGGGTGTGAAATATTTGTTAAATAATACACAGTGCAGTGTGGACCCAGTAAAGGGTCCATGGTTTTCACCTGACTGGCAAAGGGGCCCGGGGAACAAAGAAGGTGAAGAACCCCTGGCTTAAGGCTGATGGCTCAGCTAAAGCGTGAACTCGAGGCGGAAACCCTCACCCAGGCACAGGCTTTGAGAAGTCCATGCCCTCCTGGAGCCTTTCTTTTCATGTGGCCTGGCTTTAAAAAATAAAACCCTGGAAGCCTTAGAGCCTCTCCCAGTTCCCATGCTCTCTGCTTTAACATGGCCTTGGTGTCTGTTTTCTGAATCCCAGTCATCGTGCAGTGCTGCAGACCCTTCCAGACGGGGCTCCGGCAGACGTGCCTGTGCATTCCGTCTTTGGGAATTGGTCCTGTTTTCTGTGTTCTCAAATGCCTATGAATTGGATGTTGGCCCACCCAGACCAATCCGCGGATTTCTTTCCCCATCGTCTACTCCGTTTTCTGGGAAATGCCCTTTGTCTTCCAGCTCCTCTCCTGGATATTTTTTCCAGGCCATGATAGTTTCAATTTCTAAGAGCTTTTTATTGTTCCTTTGTCCTTTTTAGGAAATAGCATCCTGGTTTTCTTCTATGGATGCAGCATTGTCTCTCGTCTCCCTGATACTGTGCTTTGGTTT
This sequence comes from Cabassous unicinctus, assembly GCA_029593785.1. Classification (NCBI taxonomy): domain Eukaryota; kingdom Metazoa; phylum Chordata; class Mammalia; order Cingulata; family Chlamyphoridae; genus Cabassous; species Cabassous unicinctus. The sequence continues at coordinate 959 of JAQZBX010067321.1, forward strand.
GGTTTTGAATTCTTGTCTTATGTGTTTGCTTCCAGCACCCCTCCCCATTTTTTTCCTGTTTGCTTGTTCTTGGCTTTCCTGTTACAGACTTGCCCTAATGGCCCTGAGAGACTGATTGGCAGGACTGTGGGGTGAGCCAGCTTTGCCACCAGGAATGCCCCACAGTCTCCCCCGAGGGTGCCAACCTGCTGGCTGGGGCCCTGGAGCTGGTCAGTAAAGACTGGTGCTTTCCACCTCCCCTCTGCCCTCCCCAGGATCTGGGGCCCTCAGATCCACAGCCTTTGATTCCAAGCCTCCCAGGAACAAGCTGCCCCTCCCCTGGGTTTGGGGGCGGGTCCCTAGGGTCAGACAGCTGTTGGATAGAGTCAGGGTCCCAACTCCCCCTTCTGTCCTCCCTCTTGCACCTGGGCCTCGGGCCGCCAGGCTTTTCTTAGATTTGTGTGTACTCGAGGCAACTTTGCTCTTTCTAGACTAAGGTTTGGCATGTCAATGAGGTCAGAGTTGTTTCGGTTTTTTGTTCTTGTTTTGGGTAGATTCTGGAGGGGAAGTGGGTGGGAAAGTCTTTTCCTTTCATCTTAGAACAGACCCTTGAGGTGAAAGTTGTCAGTAGAGGGAGGAAAGGCTGGAGAGGGCCATCGGCCTCGGGCCAGTGTCAGGCCGTTCCCAGGGGCCTCGGGGTGGGACAGCAGACCCCCTCCCACTTCACCTCTCCAGAGGCCGCGCTTCTACCTGCATTTCCACTTCTCACCACCATCTCTTCTCTAAGGGAGGAGAGTGAGCACAAGGTGGGACAGAAACCAACCCTTACTGCTGACTGTACGTGGGAGGCTGATTCCTGGCCCCAAAGGCCCGGCTCCCAGTCCTGGAACATGTGGCGCTGGCCTTCTGAGGAGAAAGGGTGTTTGCGGTGATGAAGCGCTCGAGAGGAGGAGGGGACCCTGGACTGTGCAGGTGGGCCCTACGCGCTACCACATGCGGCCCTGGAGGAGGAGTGGAGGGAGAAGGCAATGGGAAGACAGAGCTGGGAGTGACGTGGCCACGGGCCAAGGAACGCTGGAGCCCCCAGAAGCTGGGCAGCCGGGAAGGAGCCTCCCCCGGAGCCCTGAGGCGGAGCCCAGCCCCAGCAGCTCCTGACTTCAGGCTTCTGGCCCCGAGACCCGTGAGAGAAGAGTGCCGAGCCAGCCAGCGCGTGGTGACCCGTACCCGCAGGCCTGAGATGAACGCACTACATTAAAGGGCAGCAGCAAGCTTCCAACGCCGTGGTTCCCGCACTTTACAGGTGGGACAGGCTGAAAGGCCGTTTCCCCGGAGTTAGTCAGCGCGGGGCGGAGTCAGGATTCAAACCCAGTTTGCGTGTGAGTCCAAAAGCGGTGCTCATTCCACCTAGCCCAATGCCCTCCCGCCCTCTTCCTTGCAGGATGCTTCCGGATCTTTCAAGATGAGCCCCCCACACACAGTCAGGGAGGAGGTGAGATTTGAAGGGGGCAGAGGGACGATTAAGAGGGACCAGAGTTAAGCGAGACACGAGACACGTCCAAGGCCACTTCCAGCAGGAACGCTGGATAAGTTCAATCACATCCAGGCACTTTTAGGAACGTTAATAGAGAGTTGTTTTTGAAATATGGCGGATTGTGTCCTCATGCTTACACTAAAATCAGAGGTGCAACCACAGATTGCGTTGTATTGGATGGTAAGCCACAGAATAAAATAACTTTTAAAAATCCTCAAGTCCACACAGATGTAAGTGAATAAACGGGAGGAAGGGACAGCTCTTCCTTACAGAGGGGTGACGATAAGAACACAAGAAACGAGGAAGAGGAGGCCCCACTGGGCCCACAGTGATCACAGGCCTGTCCAGCTATGGTTGCTAAAATTGGGGGGCAAAAGTTTAAGGAGAAACGCGGTCCCCAAGTACCTCTCCCAAGTATTTATTAATTACAAAGGGAGAAACAGTAACTTTTCCGTGGGGAAACCCAGCAGTGCCCACCTTAACCCAGGGCCCGGGGTCAGCCTGGCTGGCGCGAACCACGCGCGCTAGAGGGCCTTCTGACCGGCCGTGAGGGGACTCGGCATCACGTCCGTGGGGTCCTTGGCCACGTCGCGTAGCCCTTGTCTCATCACGGGAAAATCTCAGACAAGCCCAGGCCGCGGAACATTCTACAAACACCTGACCTTCTCAGAAGCATCAAGTCAGGAAAGACGAGGAGACCAAGGAGCAGGAAGCGGAAGGAGAAAACGGGAAAGCCCAGCACATCTGTAGGGCTGTTCATCGTGTCGGACGATTGCTCATTTCTTAGTTTAGATCAACACGGGATGGTTGTACAAGACGCCAGCGCTGGGGGAAGCTGCGTGAAGGGGATGCGGGAACTCTCTGTACTGTCTTTGCAACGTTTCTGTAAGCCTAAAATTATTTCAAAATAAAAAGATTGAGATGGGGCAAGGCACTGGCCCAATGTTCTAAAAGCCCGTCAGAGGTAGTGCTGTGGGCTTAAGCTATCAGGGTGCTTTCTGTGCAAGTAAAAAGAGCTGCTCACCAGCTAACACCGTAAAGGCATGTGCTGTGTCACGCCTGGGAATCTGCCAGAGGAGGGCAGATTTCACGTGGCTTCCTGCCATCTCTGCTCGGAGTTGCTGCATCCTCAGGTAACAAGATGGCTGCGGTGGCTCTGGGCATCGCATCCACACAGGGCAACCTCCAGGTGGGGTAAAAGGAACGTCGGCCCCTGAGGGGAGGCTCGTTTTCCTGCACAGAAGCTGGCGGGTCTCCTCAGAACTGTCCCCAGGCAGCGCTCCGGCTTTGTCCCGCCCTTCCTCCTCCTGGCTTGTCTCTGCGTGACTGTTTTCCCCAATCCAAGCCACCCCAGAGGGGGAAGGCCGCTGGCTCTGAAGCAAGCCCCTCGCGTTGTTGGACTCTTGTGAGCCCTGGCGGCATCACTGTGGGCCAGTCAGCAGGGAGGTTCCCAGGGGACCACTTGGAAGGGGGTCAGCATGGAAGCAGAGCAGCTAAGGAGAAGGGGTGGAGGGGTCAGCCCTGGGGGGCCCTGGGGCCCAGCCCCAGCCCTGGGACTGTGTGGGAACAGCCCTGGACTGGCATCCATTCTCCCTCCCCACCCCCACCCCCGTCCTCCCTGCCCCTTCTCCGCCCCTTTCCTCCTGCCCTGTTTCTCTCCTGCTCCTCACCTGGGTGGAAACATGTCAGCTTGTGTGTGTGGGGGGGTGCTTGTGGTTGCTGAATGGGGGGGTCTTAGTGGTGCAGCCAGGATCCTGGCAGCCATTCCCGTGACTTCCAGCTGGGGCAGTAGACAGGGCCCGTGGTGCTCTGTCCAGAGGCGGCCCCATGGGACTGCCCAAGGCTGGGGCACCTGACCGCGCTGCCCTCCAGCCAGAAGCATCAGGAGCAAGCCCTGGGGGCATCTTGGGCTCGAGGGTGGAGCCCTTTCGGGCCGCCCTGGCTGTCACCTCTCCCATCGTGGAGCTGTACTTCAGGCAAGATTCTGCGAATCTTCCAGTAACTTTGCAAAGCAGGTCTGGTTGACCTCACCTGTACTGGCTGGACCAGGAGCCCAGACTGCGTCTGTTTGGCTTATAGCCCTGCTGGTTCTCGCTAGAATGGTCTGGAAGCATCTAAAGATGGGCCAGCAGGCCTGAGCGTGACCCTGAGAGAGGCAGGCGGTGCAGCAGGGCAGTGTTCTCAGGCTGCCGTCCCCGCGGCACCGGCCTGACCTGGGAACGGGTTAGAAATGCTCCTTCCGGGCCCACCCAGACCTGCTGAGTCGGAGACTCCAGAGTGGGCCTCAGGAGCACAGCGCTGCAGCCAGAGGCCGGCTTTGTGCCCGAGCTGTACCCCCTGCAGGCTGGGAGTCCTCACACAAGCTCTTTAACTTCTGGGTGCCTCAGGTTCCACATCTAGAGGACGGGAATCACCACCTTCCTCATGGGCTGTTGTGAGAAAGAGACGAGCTGAGACCCGGGAAGTGCCCAGACACAGTAGCAGCTCAGCCAATGTCACCGTAAGGGTCACACCGTCCCGTCCAGTGCTGGCCCTGCCCTGCAGCCTGGGGAGACGGTGGATGCTGACCCGGGCCACCGACCCCGACCCCTGGGCCTCACGCATCTCCTTTTAAACAGCTAACTTGGCCCTGCGCCTGTGTCCCGGCCCACCCGGAGCCCACCGACCAGGAGATGGCCCCGCGTGCGTGCAGCAGCGCCTCCTGCTGGCTGCGAGAGAAACAAGCGGGCTGATACCGGGTGTTAATGAGAATAAACCAATTTTAAAATAAAAACAAAAATAAGAGGAACAGACCTCTCACTAGCCGTGAGACACTGGACAAGTGACTCCATAGCCCTGAGCCTCAGTCGGTCATCTTTACACCCCCTGCGCGGTACTCAGTAAATGGTAGCTATTGTTACGATCACTAAACAAGAGAAGGAAACTGCGCTTGTGTCTCAGGTGCACAGGAGAGAGACACGGGGGAGGAGCACACGCAGTGTGCGTGGAGGGCCTACCAGGGAGTTTAAGAATAAGCCAGGGCCTCCTGAACCGCCAGCGTGGCTGGGGCGCGTGCGTGTGTGTGAAATGGCGCCGCTGCTGCAGAAGAGTCTGGCGGTCCCTCAGAGTCAAACACACAGTCAACGGCCCCACAACCCCACTGCGGGTCTGAGCCCCGAGGCAGTGCAGAGGAGCTCCGCAGGTGCCTGTGCACCGGTGCTCACAGCAGCCTTACCAGCGGCCAGAAGGCGGAAAAGCCCAAAGGTCCGCCGCGGGCTGAGGGCAGAAACAAAGCGCACTCCTTCCGCACGATGGAGGATTATGCCGCCGTACAAAGGAAGTGTTCTGAAGCCCTAATGCAAGTGAAAGCAGCCAGACACGAAAGGACAAACACTGTCAGATTCCACTTACAGGAAGTATCCAGAACAGGCAAATCCATAGAGACAGAGAGCAGACTGGGGGTGCCAGGGACTTGGGGGTGCAAAGCGTCAGTCAGCACACGAGCAGGGTTGGCTGTAGCTGGGAGTGAGCCAAGCGTCTACTTACTGGTCGCGGCTGCCAGTTCCCACCCTCCAAGGGCAGAAAAGGGCGGAGGAAATCCTGGATGTTCCAATGGATCAAGGGTACTCCCCCACTGCTCCAAGATGTTTCCCATTGCAGTTGGGAAACCGAGACGCAGAGACCTGAATCCGCAGCCTTTCTCCAGGCACACACACAACCACCCACCCACACACACAGTCCAAGGGTTGGGGGACAAGCACCGCAGGGAGACGAAAAGGGTGGCGCCCTCAGCCTGGTATCTGCACAATAGCCACCAGAGGGCGCCACGAGACAGCGGATTCCCTCACAGCTCAGGCCACAGAAACAAATTCGTTCCCCACCGGGCTGGTCCATCCAGCCGTTCCACAATAGTTCCTGAGGAGCTACTATGTGCCACTGAGGTCTCTGCCCTCACAGAGGGGACAAACAATAGACATGGAAACAGGAAGTTAGGCACGTACAGTAAGCCCATTAGTGCTATGAAAAGAGCAGCAAGGAAAAGGAACATCGTTCCTGGCAAATGAAGAATCAGGAAAGGGAGAGCGGGTCAGGCAGTGGCCATAGCACGTGCAGAGGTCCTGAGGCAGGCAAGGGCTGGGGGAGCTGGGTACACCCTCTGAGGGCTGAAGGGTTCACAGCTGTGCTAAGGGTTGCTGGGCTGGGTGGGCTTTTCCTCCAAAGCCCAGGAGTGGACCTAGAGCCAGACCCCCGGCGGCGATTCCTCGTCCATGCTGCTGACCCTTCTCATTTTGTTTTGTTTTGCTTTGTTTCTGGACTAACATGGTTGCAGTTGTTTCTTAAACCAAATAGAAACTTAGCCAATTAAACAAAACCAAGTCCATTTATAACAAAGTCACAGCAGGGCACACATTCACAATCCCCCCAGCAAGCAGGGAAGGTGGCCTGGGGAATGCTAGAAGGCTGTGGTCTCGTCTTTAAGAGCCACCTTTGTGCTGGGGGCTTCTCTCTCGGCTACGAGGCACTTCTCCGCCCGCCCCCACCCTCTCTCAGCAAAGCCCCAGGGAGAGAGGGGCTCGCAGGTGCTGGGGCTGACGGGGCTCTGTCAGGGGATCCTCGGGCCACACTGATGACGGGAACCTGCATCTGGCTCGCACGGTGTTAAAAAAAAAAAAAGAGAGAGAGACCTTCAGTCGCTAACATTCCCAAATCAGGAGGTTTCACCTAGAAGTCCAGATCCACAGCTTCCTCACCTGGCAGGGCTGTCAGGAGCTGGCTGGAGCTGGGCTTGCGCAGCATCCGAGTCTGGGGAGACCAGCTCAGGCCTTGCTCCCAGTGAGGGCGCCCGACGGTGCGGTTTGCCCGGGACTTCCGGGGCTGCCAGGACACGGGACTCACCGTTTTAAACCAGACGGTCCAGGACGAGGCAGCAGGCGCTGGGCAGCCTCTTCAGAGATCAGGCCCGGGGAAAGCCAGGTCTCAGCACTGCCGGCGAGGCCCCGGGGGCCGGGTCCCCTGCCTCCCCGCACCCCAGCCCTGCTCGCCTCCCGGCTGATCCTCAGGGGAGCTAGCGCTGACCCCGCCGCCGGCCCCCTGCCACCAGGCCCCGCCCCCAATACTGCAGGCCCTGGGCCTCTCACCCACACCACCTGCGCCTCTCCCCGCCTTCACTTTCCTTCACAGCACTCACCTGCCGCCAGGGCGCCTGGCCACCTGGCCACCTGTTTCTCATCTGGCCCCATCAGAGCGGGAGCCCCTTGGGGACAGCAGTTTTGTCTGGCCGTGTCACAGCTGTGCATCCGGCACCCAGCCCCAGGTGGGAATCAGGGCTTGCTGAGGAGGCAAGGGGACGAATGAATGAAGGAAGGAAGGAATGAAAGAAACGCCCACTTTAGAAATGAAGAGTGAAAGCCCAGAGAGGGAGAGAGACCAGTCTCGGTCACACAGCACCTCTGCAGGGTGGCCCGAGGCCATTCTTGAACCCCAACTCAGCCAGGCCCTTTTATTCTTATGTCGTGGTAACGTATAGAACATAAAAGGCCCCATTTAACCATTTTTAAGTATGTGGTTCACGTTTGTCTACTGTGAATAGTGCAGCTATGAGCGTCGTTGTGCAAGTATCTGCTTGAGTCCCTGCTTCCAGCTCTTTGGGGCATAAACCTAGGCGTGGAGCTGCTGGGCCACCTCATGGTGGTTTGACTTCCTGAGAAACCGCCAGACTTCTCCCAAACCCGGCCTTTTTTGCCCCCTCTGGGCTTGTCCCCTCCCCCACGGGGCCTTGCTGGCTCCCTGCCCCACGCAGGCTCCCTGCCCCACGCAGGCTCCCACGCAGGCTCCCTGCCCCACGCAGGCTCCCATGCAGGCTCCCTGCCCCACGCAGGCTCCCATGCAGGCTCCCTGCCCCAGGCAGCCTCCCTGCCCCAGGCAGCCTCCCTGCCCCAGGCCGGCTCCCTGCCCCATGCAGGCTCCCTGCCCCACGCAGCCCTCCAGGAGCAAGGGCTCAAGGTCACGGAGGGACGGCATGGGTGACGTCTTCCATGGCTTTGGCCTCTGATGGAACCAGCTGTGCCGGTGGCTCTGGGCGGCCCCGGGTGACCCGTTAGCAAGTCCCTGGCCTGGGTACCACCAGGCGGCCCCCGCGTCCACCTTCCTAGCTGGGCCCTGTTTTATTTTAAAATATGTATTTTGTACTTTTAAAAAAACTTTTCACTTTGAAATTATTTCAGACTTACAAAAAGGTTGCAAATAGAGTACAGAGCGATCCAGGATAGGCTTTATCAACTTTCCCACATGTTCCCATCTTACATAACCACATCCAATAACTGAAACTGAGAAGGTACCGTTGGCACAAAGCTGCTAGCCAGTGGACAGACCTCTCTGGACTTTGCCCACCGCCCTCTGATGTCCTCTCCCTGGCCCGGGCCCCCTCTAGGACCCCACATGGACTTTGGTGGTCCCCCAGGGACGTGTCCTCTGTCTTCATGACATGGACACTTTTGAACAGAAAGTCCTGGTGATTTTGTAGAATGTTTCCCAATTTGGGTTTGTCTGGTGATGATTCCTCAGGAATAGAATCCGGTCATGCTGTGAGCCGCCTTTTAAACCCCGCTCTGCTCGTTTCCAGGAGGAAACAGCTCCCAGGCGGTGGACAGAAGAACCAGCTGTGGCTGTGTCCAGTCACAGCAGAGCGTCCAGCGGCCTGCAAAGAACTGGAGCTTCATGGTGGTTTGAGGAAGGGGCTGGTGGAAGCGCTGCTTGCTGGAGTGGCCTCTGCCCGCCGACCTGCCAGCCGCAGGCACTGGCCCCCTGGGTCCCAGCTCATCGCAGGCTCCCCACCCCTCCCTGGGAGGCTGAGGCCAGGGCGGGGCCCCTGCTGAGCTGGGGGGCCTTGGAGGGGCTCCCTGCTGGGGCAATGGCTCTGAGCCTTCGGGAGCCTGGATGTGGGCTGGGGCCAACACTACGTGGGGGGTCCTCCATGCTCAGCCCTCCCCAGCATCTCCTCTCTGATGCCTGGGCAGTGGGGGGCTGGGGCTGGAATCGGGGTGAGCTTCTTCATCCAGACCTGAGTGGAGCCCCCAGAGGCCAGACCTCCAGCATTGTGGGTGCGTGATTGTGCATATTTGTGAGATTCTGTGTGTGTGATTATTTTGTGATTGTCAACATGCAGTCTGCATACCTGTGTCATTACACGTATGTGAGATAACGACTTTGTATGTGCTTGTGTGGTTTCATGTGGATGCCTGTGTATGTGTGTGATCTTGTGAGACTGTGTGTGTGGTTGTGTGTGTGCCTGGAGCAAGACTGCAAAGTCAGGGCTCTGAGTCTCAGTTTCCCCACTGCAGTGGGAAACATCTTGGCGAAGGTGGGAGGCATCCCTGATGCATTGAGCTTCCAGGATTTCCTCAGCCCTGTTCCACGCTCCGAACAGTGGGGCTGTTAGGAGACGAGGCTCAGCTTCCAAACGTGGACCCTCAGACGCCAAGGCTTTTTTTTTTCCATTTTATTTGAAAATTAACGCATTTATGTTTTGAGAAGGTTGTCAATGGGCAAAAGGTCCAGAATTCCAAAGTTTCAAAAGCCTAAACGGTCTCCCCCTCCATCAGACTCATCCAACCCGACAGGTGCACGTGTGAGCACATACATGCGTAAACGGTGGTGCAACACTGTTTGGCACTTTGCTTTTACTTTCACCTGGAGATCATCCCGTATCAGTCCACAGAGAGCGCAATCTTTTTCATGTTCTGATACTGTTTTAGTTACTAAGCTGCCAAAAACATATTCCATAAAATGGGTTGGCTTTTAGCACTTGGAATTTATTAACTCACAAGCTTACAGTTTCAAGGAAGAGAAAAATGTCCAAGCCAAGGCATCGCCAGGCAAGGCTTTCTTCCCAAAGACTGGCTGCCGGCGACCCTGGGCTCCTGTCGCATGGCGAGGCACGTGGCGGCCCCCGCTGGCCTCTCCCCTCTCTCCTGGGGTTCGTTGCTTCCAACTTCTTGCTTCCAAGGCTGTCTCTCTTTGTCTGAATTTCATTCTCCTACAAGGGATTCTGGTAAGAGGACTAGGACCCACCCGGAATGAGGTGGGTCACTTCCTAAGATCCCACTCACCAAAAGAGCCTGCCTCCCATGGGTGCACAGGCACAGGAGAGGAGTGACTCTGAGCATACACTTCCCTAGGGTCCAGACAGCTTCAAACCGGGAAGCGGCTGTGGCTCAATCGATAGGGCTCCCGTTTACCATGTGGGAGGCCCCGGGTGAAGGCAAGCCAGCCCGCGCGGCGCCGTGAGCTGACGCAGCAGGACAACCCAACAAAGGGAGACAAGCAGACACAGAAAAACACACAGCAAATGGACACAGCCAGCACAAGCAGCAGGGGGGGATAAATAAATAAATAAATAAATAAATAAAACCTTAAAAAAAAAAAAAAAAACAGCTTCAAACCATCACACATACTATTCCTTTGCACAGTTTAATTGGGTGAGGCCCCAGACCCCTAGCTCTGTGATGCTGAGGAGTGGGCCAGCCCTGCCCCGCTGTGCCGGCCCAGGAAGGGAGGTCAAAGGCATTCCTTTCTGTTTATCTGGCCCCCAGCCCCAGCAGGGCTGAAACTTAATATGATTTTATTTCATCAACACCCAAGATAGCATTGCAACTGGGCATACGTGGACTAGATGCTTGTTGATTGAATGAATGAGCGACTACTTCTTCCTCATTGTTTAAGGCCCAGTTCAGACACCACCTCCTCCAGGGAGCCTTCCCTGGTCTCCCAGGCCGGGTTAGGCCCCCTCCTCCGAGTCCCACAAGCCCTGCGTGTCCGCCCCACAGCTCTGAAGCCCACTGTGTCACTGACGGGATGCGTCCTTGTGGCTCCCAGGAATGAGCATGGCTTCCAGCGCAGAGCAGTGAAGGAAGAGTGAGTGGAAGCCAAGCCGAGAAGGGGCGGGAAGGAGTGGAGTCGCTATGGTCTTGGCTGGCGCCACATCTGAAGCCCATCTAATGGCTCCAGATTCCACCCAGTCCTGCTGGAGGCAGGTGCAGCTATGCCCATTTCACAGGGGGGAGCTGAGGCTCTGCGAGGCTCGGCCGCGCAGCCCCTCAGTGGGGCAGTGGTTGGTCCCAGGCTGACCCCATGCCTCCAGCTCCTCCCACCCGAGTGCGGCTCCATCCTGCTGTCAGGGCTGGATGGGGACATACGAGAGCACAGTACCCCCAGATGTTAGGGGTTAGGACGTGACTCGGGGGGAAGGCTGGGCTGGGCTGGGCGGGGAGGGGAGACACCTCCCTGGCTGTCCTGGCGCTCTTGGGGCTGCCTCTGCCTCTGTCCCCCAGGGCTTGGCCGGCCGCCGCCTGAGATGAAGTCGGACCCAGTGCTGTAGCCATCCCCTGCCTCAGGAGGGTGCCAGACTCCTTCCTCCTTCCACCCCCTTCCTCCTTCCATCCCCCACCTGCCCCACCCCAGGTTGAATGGAGACGGGCTGTTCTTCTCCTGCCCGTGCAGCCACTGCCTCAACCTGGGTGGGCTGGGGAGCCCTGCACTTGGAGCCGCTCCTGCAGCTGCTGATCTGGGCCCACCCACTCTGCTCAGCTTGGAGAGCAAGATGCCCACACCAACTCCAGCGGGCACCGGGAGCCCTTGGGGTGTACGCTTTGTTCTTTTGAACTTGGTGGTCTCCCCAGTCACTGGCTGTCGAGCACCTACCATGATGATGGCATGCGTGGCCGCTCTTCAGTCCTGTGCCCCCGGCAGACCTCACTAGTCAACCCTGATTTCCAGCAGAGCCAAGATGAAGCCTGGAGTTCGTTTTAACCCAACCTGAAGAGGTTGCACACAGTGGCATCCAGCTGGCACCGTGCATCAGCTCTGCATCTTGCCTTTTGTCAGGTGCATAGTAAATTGTGTTTTATTTTTATTTATTTTACCAGGAGGTCCCGGGGATCGAACCCAGGTCCCTCCATATGGGAGACAGACGCCCAACCATTTGAGCCACATGCACCCCCTGCCAGGTGCATAAAGTCGACCGGAAGGGTACATGGCCTCTGCCCTCAAGGAGCTTCTGACCAAGTCAGGAAGACAAGAATTAACCGCAAGAAAAGTTACATTAAGACATGAGGGCACCGTCCTGCAGAAGCAAAAGCAGGGAACCCAAAGCCTTGGGTTTTTGCTTGACCTTACCTCTCGCCTGCTGGGCCCCCTCGGGCAGCTCACCGCCCTCCCGCCTCTGGATGCAGTGTCTTCTGGATGCAGTGGAGACAGTAGGGGAGACCTCTCCTCTGAGGAGTTTGGATGTCTCCAGGGGTCACGGGGAAGGGGCGGGGCCGAGGTGAAGGGAGGGCACAGGATGACTGTGAGAGAGACGCAGCAGTGGGCTGTGACCAGGAGCAGGCCCCGGAGACGGCCGAGCTCAGGGGACGGCAGGGAGCAACAGCCGCCACCGCTGACACTGGGAGAGCCCATGGGGTTTCTAAAGCCCCTGCCCAGCCCACCTGTCCACCAAGGTGGCCCCGTGTTCTCTGCAGTGGTGGAGGGGTGGGCAAGGAGGAGACCCCAGGAGCAGCTGAGCCTCTGGGGGACTCGCTGGCCGGCTGGGACCGTGTCAGCCCCCACCAGGACCGGACGTTTCCAGGGCCGGAGCGAGAGACCCCAGCCCCAGGCTGCCCCCTGGCCTCCACCCTCTGACTCTGTCCTGCATCTAACCCTGGGGGCCTGAGCCACACGTGTGGACACCCCAGTCCTCAAGGATAAGCTTTGTTCACCTGCCCCCTCGGCCCACCCCAGGGCTGGGGACTCACACACCAGCCACACAGCCACCTGAGGGGACAACGCTCCAGGGGAAGAGGCGCCCCTGGCTCAGGGTCTGGACTCTGGGGCCAGGGCACCCAGAGTGCGGTCTGGAAGTGGGGTCCCCCAGGTGGGGTGAGTGGCCCTCCCCTCGCCTACACCAGCCCTCCCAGGACCAGGGGCCACCATACAGGTCTGCCACAAAGGTTCCGTCATAATTTGCCCTCTTTCATCTCTCTTTTGGGGAGCCTGGGAGAGAGAAAAGAACATGTTCTCCAAAGTGAGGGCGCTAGAGAGGTAGGAAGAGCTTCAGCTGAAAGAGGAGGCCCGCTGGTGCCCGCGCGGGGCTGGCTGCCGGTGGCAGTGACAGCGCTGCAGATTCCCCTGCGGCCCGTGGGCCCCTCCAAGCAAGGAATGTTTCGTCCTCCCCCCGCCGTCCTCGCCCCCTGCTTTCCAACAGCAGTGCCGCTTTTCCCAGCCTGGGTCCATTTTAAGGAAGAGCCGGGCTTCAGGTAGAGGGAAAGGGGGCGTCCAGAGCCCAGAAGGCGCAGGTGAGGGTTGTCCCCATTACTGTGGAGACTCTGGGCTCCAGGTGTGGCAACGAGAAACCAGACAAAACCGGAGAGGGAGGCAAAGAGAAAGGGAGGCGGACCCGCGTTTGCACAGCCAAGAGCAGAAGCCGGGGAGCGGGGAGGGGGCGAGAGGCAGACCGCAGGCTGGGTGCTGGGCACGTGGGGTGGGCGAGTGAGGGCTTCTGGCGCAGCCACGGCGTAGGATCCAACCAGGGAGGAGAGGAAGGGGCCTGAGAAACACAGCTGTGGGTTCCAAATTCCTTCCTGACTCTTCGGCGGCTGGACTGGGCTTCTTGAGATTCCCTTCTCTGCGGATGGGGCTACAGGGGACCCTGGCTCCCACTGGGCACACAAAGCACGCTGAGGAAATCACATCGTCATCTGCATGTCTTGGAGAGATTGGCTGTCTTCGTCCTCCATTGAAGATGAGGAATCAGAGGTGCAAGAGGTCGAGGGAGTGGCCCAAGGTCACGGGCCACGCCAGGACAAGTCCCTGGTGTTCCTGCCTGCAAATGCCAACCTCTTTTCTCCATCCAGCTCTGCCCCTGGGGAAGGATCCTATGGCACTGAATCGTCTCTTTTTCAGAGTTTAATATTTTGGGCCAAATCTGAGCGGGGTTTGCTGTTTCCTCTGACGTTTGGCCTGGCCTCAGGATACTGCCGCCAGGTCATGGCAGAGACTCCTTTTGGCAGCGATGGGATATTGGTGAGGCTGCTCTGGGCACAATCTAGTAGAAACTCAGAAAACTCAGTAAAAACTCTTCTTTACCTTCCAGGTAAACACACAGGACAATATAAAGGTGTAAAAAGCAGTAATACCCAGAGTTGGCACAGATGTGGGGAAATGGGCACATTAGTCTTCGTTCTGGAGGGCAATTTGGCAATATGCTCAAACTTCTTAAAAATGCAAAGCCTTTGACTCAGCAGCCCCACTTCCAGGGATATAGCCTAAGGAAATAATCACGCACACGCAATTGTTCTCCTTCACGCTTGGGTTTCCCTCAGGTTAAGGCTCCTATTGGTTAAAGTAGTTCCGTGTCTGATTAATCGACTGCAGCGGTCACTCTGCTTTGGACAGATTTTGCTTCACACAAAATGGAAGAGCATTTTGGCTGTTTTCAAAATAGGATTTAATTATGCATACCAGCTTCCACTTATTTCATGGCTTGACTTGCAACTCACAGAACCATAGAACTTTCAGTCTGGAGGGGACATTAGGGATTTCTTAGTCCAGCATTTCCCAGCGTGTATTCCCTGGGACGTCAGTGGGGTGGGAAGAGATGTTTCCATGCTTGCATCAGCTTGGGCAACGGGAACACTGTCTTCCCGGTAGGACTTCTCAGAGCCTTTGGCCCCCAACCCTTGTTCTGGGCAGCATTTCAGGGACACCCTATGAAAAGCTGCTGTAGTTCAACCTTCTTATCATTTTACAGATGGGGAAACTGAGGTCTAGAGTGAGGAAGGACTTGTGCAAAGTTCCAGAATAAGGCTGCATCAGAGCCAGCTCTCGTAACCCTTTCCTTGACGGACCACAGAGCCTACCATTCTCCCTCTCACTGAAGGTTTTCTGCTCCTTCCTAGGGCAGGACCCCACGGCCATGGCCAAGTTCTCCACTGGGCAGCTCCAGGGACAACCACCACGCCTAAATAACCACAGTAACACATATCGGGTATTCCTGTGGGGCCAGGTGCCCTGCCCTGCCCTGTCCTGTATATACCCAATCACTTTTCCCATACTATCCATGCCCTAAAACTTTCTGTGTCCCCACTGCAGGCCCTGTCCTCAGGACACATCCTACCTCCCTGTCAGTATGACTGGCCTGCTCACATAGTGGGGGACCTACTGAAATGTGGCATTCAAGGGGCTCAAAGGAGGCTTTAGGACTCAGCTGGTGATGCATGGCTCAGCTGGTCAGCTGGTCATGCCTGCCTGCCCCTGGCAGCTGCGTAGAAGCAGGAACTTGCATCTAGTCGAGCCCCATGGGCCCTTGCGGTAGCTGGTTGGGCCTGGGGTGGTCTAGGGAGGGACGGGGCATGGAGGTGCCTGGTGTGACCCCTTCCTGGGAGGGGCACCGCTTTGGGCACTGCCGGCAGAGAATAGGGTCTGTCAGTGCAGGGGAGGTCACTTGTGTGGCTTTTGGTGGCTGCACGTCCTGGGCT
>JAQZBX010067322.1:0-15959 GCA_029593785.1 Cabassous unicinctus
GATTAGGGCGTTGACTGGGTCATGTCAGT
Organism: Cabassous unicinctus; assembly: GCA_029593785.1. Lineage (NCBI taxonomy): Eukaryota > Metazoa > Chordata > Mammalia > Cingulata > Chlamyphoridae > Cabassous > Cabassous unicinctus. The sequence continues at coordinate 30 of JAQZBX010067322.1, forward strand.
AAGGCGTGGAGCCCCACCCCTTGATGGGGCAGGAATCAAATATATAAAGGCAAGGCAAAGGACAGAGGGAACAGTTCTGATATTGGAGTTCTGGTGAGGAAGGAGACTAGGCCCCAGGATAGAGATGAGCCATTTGCCTGAGAGTTCACAGCTGGCCTTGTGGAGAGAAGCAAAGCCTAGAGAGCCTCATAGTCTACAGGTGACCTTGTGGAGGACACAGAGGGGCTGAGCCTGGAGAGAATTGAGCCCCGGGAAGAAAGGAACCCAAGAAGCCTGAACCCTGGAAAACATTGGCAGCTGTCTTGCTCCAACACGTGGCAATGGACTTTGGTGAGGGAAGAAACTTACGCTTTATGGCCCGGTAACTGTGGACTTCTACCCCGAATAAATACCCCTTTTACAAAGACCAACTGATTTCTGGTATTTTGCATCAGCACCCCTTTGGCTGACTAATATAGCTCCTCTTAATCTGAAGAGCTCAGCTGCTTTGTCAAAACTTACTCTTCTGGGAATGTCACTAGCACATAAGGCAGCCCAAGCTACTGGCTCTTTTGGAGAGGCCCCAGTGAGATTACAAGAGGTGGAATAACATTTTCAAGGTTGAAAGAAAATTCCCTTGAAACAGAAATAGTCCTCTAATTCTAAAGTCACTATTCATTTTCTATTAAATTATGGTATTTATAGATAGTATTTGTTAACACTAATTTTAGAAGTGACATAAAACAACTGTCAATCTTAACCCAAACCCTGTTAAACAAGATGATAAGCAGTATAGTGAAGTGTGTTCCAATTGCATACACATTTGTTATGATATGAAATATGATAGAATATCTGGAGGCAATCATAAATATGTTATTTCAAGCAGTAAGTACAAGGTATTTGAAATAAGATTAAAAGTTATTTAATTTTTTGTTCAAGGGAAATGAAAAGGAGAACAGCAAATCAATAATTTTGATATATTTATAAACATGAACATATTCAAATCCTGCAGAGTAAAATTACAACTAATATATTTCAGATGATTTATTCTTAATGCAACTCTCTTAAGGCTCTTAAATCTTGCTAAGGAATAACTATTATTCAGTGCAAAATTAATACTATATTTTATATTTATTCCACTATAGCATCATATAGACAGGAAAAGCTTTATAAATGTAACACTAAGACAGGAGTTAAGCATAAAACTTTGAAAGTCTAACCTATTTTTTCCTTGAAAAACCTGGTTAATATTACCTCTGAGGTGTACCTATTTGAGAGATGTAAACACAAGGTGGTGGAAAAGGAGTTACTGTGAAGCCAAGAGAGAAGTTTGTGAAAGAAGATTAGAAGTCAAGATAGATGAGAGTTGGGTGTTAAAGCAGGTGCTCAAAGTTATCTGGCTGAACATCTAGAACCTTAGAGAGTTTGGTAGAGTGGGAGGTCTTAGAGCTGATCCCCAACACCAGCTACGTTTTACTGGTGGAGAAGAAACATACCTGAAGAAATCGAAAGACTCACCTCACATAACAAAACTGATTGAAGGTTTCTAATCCCACGCCCTGTCCACTTTTACATCATCTCATACGTCTGTGGGAAGACTGAAGCCTTTTGTTGTTTTTTTAATAAAGGAATTGTGGGTGTACAGAAAAATCATGTATAAAATAGAGGGCAGTTCCATGGTGTTTGTGTTTTGATTTTTTTTCTAGTAACATATATATGACCTAAAATGTCCCCCTTTAACCACATTCAAATATATAATTCAGTGTTGTTAATTATGTTTACAATTGAGCAACCATCACCACCATCCATTACCAAAACTGTTCCATCCTTCCAGGTAAAAACTGCACATTTTAAACCATATCTCCTTCTTCCTCACCCCCACTCCCACCCTGGTAACCTATAGTCTAGATTCTGATTCTATGAGTTTGCTTTTACTAAATATTTCCTATCAGTGAGATCAGATAATATTTGTCATTTTGTGCTTGACTAATTTAATCAACACGATGTTTTCAAGGCTCATCCATGTTGCCTCATGTGTCAGGTCTCCATTCCTTTTTATGGCTGAATAATAGTTCCTGGTGTGTATATACCACAATTTGTTTATCCATTCTTCTATTGATGGACACTTGGGTTGCTTCCACCTTGTGGCAATTGTGAATCATGCTGTTATGAACATCAGTGTGAAAATATCCATTTAAGTCCCGGCTTTTGTTCTTCCCTGGATGCCGTACAGTGTTCCACTGGACCCCAGATTTTCAAAATGGTTGATTCAGGTCATTCCTGCCTGTTTAATAGTTGTTCTGGTGGTAGGACCAGTTCCTGGAGCCTCCTACTCTGCCATCTTCCCACAATTCTTCCCCAATCTTGACTTTTAATACCTCAATTTCTATACCCGCCATGGATATGAGTTACAGAAGAAGGAATCCAACTGGAAAGTCTAATTGGAAGAATCAGCCTTTACGGTACCTTACTAAGTAGATAGAGCACATTTCAGGACGGAAAAGCCGAAAGAGAGTTCCTGTTACATGTCTAGTATTTGAACACACAGCCTCAGGTGTGCATACTTGGATATAAAACTTATTGTAGTTTGGAGTCTCATATTTATTCTACCAATATTTCTTCAACATGCAGAAGAGAGTGAAACCAGAGCATTTACAAAAGTGGCTTTCAGTTCTCATTTTCTCTGGAAGGTCCATCTCACACACCTTAGTGGAGTCCCTTGAGGACAGACTAGAGAACTACCTTCCACCTCAGCTTCCACAAAGGGCCTTTCTGCTAGGCCACAACGTCTCTGTCATCTCAAGTTTATAATGTCTTCCCTTACATCATGTTTTGGGGGGAGGGAAAGGGAAACTTGTGAATATTCACTCCGTTTTTAACTACCTTGTTTCTACAGCTACAACTGGAAAATGAACATTGTCATGAATTTCTCTTTTTGGTGGAATATATCAGTACTACATTATCAGTTGAGACACAGACCCCTTATGATGATCCTAAGAAAGCTTTTTTAAAAAAGTATATAGTTTCATCAGTTTCTCCAAGTATTTTACTTCCCAGCTTTATTCATAAAGTGGTAAAACTAATGTATCCATTTGATTCCAAACCAAGTTTTTGATCCTGATTACGGTTTCATTAAGAACGGTGGCCTTGTGCAAATCACTCACATGTGTGCTAGTTCTCCTTATCTTAGAATCCGTGAAGACATCTTTATCTAATGGAAGGCCCTGGTTATACTGGGAGGCAGCTTGATGTGATAAGAGGCGTGTCTAATTTCAAAGACCTCTTTACTAGCTGTTCAGCTGGGGGCAATTTTTCAACTTCACGGTGCTTTAGTTTTCTCATTTATAAAATGGGGTAATAGTGATAGTGACCTCTGGTGTTATTGTGAGGGTTATGTATGATGATATACAAAAGGTCATTTAACACAGTGCAGGACATATACTAAGTACTCAAGGATTTTACTAACCACCTGTGAGTCTTATGCTCCTTGACAAGGCTCCTTAGAGGGGATGGAAGAAAGACATGATCTCTAGTGACAAAAGTGCATCCTCATGGACCCTATAATCTATGGTTCCTCTGTACCCTTCTTGTTTGTTTGTTTTGTTAACAATTATTTGTTGAGTACAGTGGATGAGCCAGGGATTGTGTGAGGCCTTGAAAAATACAGAGCGAAGGGAGTGGTTAGCAGGCCGCAGGGTGCTCAGTTATGTGGCTTTAAAATTCCCTGAAAACAACACTATGATAGAGTCTTATTGGTATCCAGGTGGTCTAAGTACTTTTTTTCCAGTGTGAAACATAAATACCTTCCTAGGGTTCCATAGAAGTGAATTATCTTACCTTTTGAACTTAAAAGTAAGTTCACTTCAGTTGTCAACTTTAATATTGCAGGAGGGCACTGTGCTTATCGAAACTGAAAAGTCATATTGCTCTTAAATAAATAACTGTCCATCACAACTATCTTGCTCCAATCTGATTAAATTCTATTCTCCGAGGATCAAAGACTTCTAATATTCCATTTTAAAACCCAGAGATTTTATCCTGTGTCATGACTGAAAACCAAATCCTTTAAGCAACTTCTGTTCAAACATTTCAAAAAGCATCTATGCTTTCCCATAGATTCCTGAATACTGGCAATAACTTTAGAAAGTTAAAATTTTAATGGCATGAATAAAAAGTAATAATATTAGAAGATAATGATTTTGAGTTTTGCTTTCTCTAAAACATAATGCTAATTCATATAGCACACAAATTTTATGCTTATTTACTTTATGCTTAATTTTATTATTTGTAAATTAAGGTCACTTGTTTAAATGACCTTAAACAAATGCTTTCTTTCTTATATAGGGATGTATATTCCTTGGGCAAAGTATGTTCTCCTTTATTCTGGAGAATTTTGAACTTTGAAAAAGCCATATATATACCCAAATAACTACCTCATAAAGTTAAGTATAGAATTACCATATGACTCAGCAATCCCACTTTTAGGTGTATACCAAAAAGAATTGAAAGTAAGGACTCAAACATATATTTGCTCACCAATGTTCATGGTGGCATTATTCACAATTGCCAAAAGACAGAAGCAACCCATGTGTCCAACAACAGATGAATGGATAAACAAAATGTGCAATATACATATCATGGAATGTCATTCAGCCATAAAAAAGGATAGGGTTCTGATGCATTTGACAACAGGGAAGATCCTTGAAGATATCATGTTGAATGAAAAAAGCTAGACACAAAAGGACAATTGTTGCATGACCTCACTGATATGAAATAATCAGAATAAGCAATATACGTAGATCAGATACTAGAATGCAGGTTACTAGGGGCTTGGCTGAGGGTATGGAATGGGGAGTTAATGCTTAATTGGTACTGAGTTTCAGTTTGGGATGATGGAAAAATTTTGGTAATGGATGGTGGTGATAGTAGCACACTATTGTGAATTTAATTAACACCACTGTGTGGTATATTATAATTTATTTCAAAGGAGAAATTTTAGGTTATAAGTGTTATGAGAATTAAAACTTTTAAAAAAACCACTGGCCTGTACAACACAGTGAACTATAATTTACACTATGGTCCTGTAGTTAATAGTATTTACTACTAACTACTAGTATTTACTACTAACTAACTAATAATATTTTTATCAATTGTAACAAAGGTACCACACTGGTACAAAATGTTAATAGAGAGAGCTGTGTTTTTTTGGGGGGTGGGGAGGGATGTACACGGGAATTCTGTATTTTCTGCATGATTTTTCTGTAAGCATACAACTTCTCTAATAAAATTAAATTTTAAAAAAGAAAGCTGAGCAAGGCTGCATAGCATGGTTACCAAATTAATGCTAATTATGATTAATTTTCTAATAATTCAAGCAAATAAGGCAGCTGTTTATTGGGATAGTCAGGAAAGCTTTCATTATTTCTAATTTCTTCCTATTTTATTTCCACTTTCAACAGTTTTAATTTTGTAAATCATAATCATAACTATTTACCAGTAACTATATTTCACACAGAATTACACAATAACTAGTCACAAAATTAATTGGAATTCAGGCTGTACTTTCAGTAATTTGTCTTTTGCAGAGTATGAAAGGGTTGAGTTAATTAGCAGTGATTAAAAGAATGATTCCTACCTTTGGTATTATGTTTATGTTTCAGAGTTGGGACATAAATGTCAATGTGTCATGGAAGAAACTTATTCACCCAACTTCAGTTGGCTGTGAAAGTGTCTACACATAGTTTGATTAACTTCTCTCTCTCTCTCTATTTTTTTAAAAGATGCATTTTACCTTAAACATGCTAGGAAGGAATTAGGTGTGTGAAAGTATCCCCAGAGATAAGAAAACAGGTAGGTTCCAAGTACCCTCTTTCTCCAGTGAGTGGAAAACAATAGCTGTTCTTTGAGTTGTCTCCGTGGGGCAAACTGTGGTTGGTACCAAAATCTGCAGCTTTTGGCAGTGGTTTGGTAGTGCAGGGGTATATAGTAGATGAATTATAACTGAAAGGAGTGCTACTGGTTAACGTATATTTTCTCAGTATACCTCTTTGTGCAGGATACAGTGTTCTCACAAACCTCAACACAGCTAATATAAACTTGTATAAGACGTAGGGAAATGGAGAAGAAATACTGAGGAAAAAAAATACAGCAGTAGGTTTCAACTGAGTTTTTCCTTTTAGAAATGAAAGAGTTAGAATCATACCTCCTTATTCCAAGTCTCCTACCACAAATTCAGCTGAGCATGAAATTCTTCACATTCAGTCTGTGCCCCTGACAAAGGCAATCACAGTGAGGAACAAAAGAGGCACCTCGTGGCGAGAATCACACAACCCTGAGCCCTGCGGTGCAGGCAGGAGCTCCTTAAACTGTCCTCGCAATAGTGACAGTAGCTAAGAGCAGAAACTAAATGATCCACCCCCCAAATTAAAAGCCCGTGACGAATGACCTTTGCTGTAGGAATGCCTTTTGTGTCAGAGAAGATTCTTGTCTCTGGGCAAGCAGCATCCCACTTCCTCGTGCACCGTGCTGTCCATTCGGGCTTCAGAAAATCAGAGAGATGGAAAACACGTCCTCATTTATTATCACTCTAAAATGCAAAGAGTCTTGTGCTCTTTAAAGGCATTCCTCAAAGTGAACACAGTACAGAAGCTAAGTCCCAGAACTATTAAAATAAATATAGCTAATTGGGTCTCGGCTGCGTTTCAGTCTGCTAATTATTTATTGGATTTTTCTTAAGTGACAACCTTCATTAGGAAATTACCTCAGAACACTGAGTACCAAAGACTTTCAATTAAAAAGGATACAGGAAACAGAACCAGCAATGCCACACAGTATTTACATCACTTATAAAATAGGTTGTTTTAAAAAGGCACATCTGAAGTCTTCCCCTGAAGGTAAGTAACTCTGGGCTTTGCCAAATCAAGTTGGCAGAGACTGTTTTGCCCGCGGTTTCAAACTCTAGACAATGATCTGGACTCTGTTAGCATCAGCTCAAAGTTTGTGATGACGCATAAGGAATGATGTGCTTTGTGTTGAAATGACGACGATCTTGAATCCCAAAAACATTGTAAGCATGTTAACCACAATTAGAACGTAAGCAACTTGAGAAAACATGTTTTTGTAGCAAGTGGTAGCCAGACATCTGTGCGAGGATCTGATATGGACTGGCTTGATGCAGCCATAGAGGCATTTCCCATAAAATCCAGAGCGGACGCCACTCCAGCAAGCGTCAGGTAGAGGCAGACTGGGACCTCTTTGCTCTCTCTCCCTGCTTGGTGCCTGTGTGCTGGGAAGAAGAGCCTTGCTGCTGTCACTGCTGTCCTGGGACCAGCGCCTCCACGTCAGCTTTGGAGCCTCCATGCATGGGATTCCTGAGACCTCTCATCTGAGGCTCCACCTGCTTTCTTATGGCCGTTTTGAGACTGGCCTCCTACACTTTTAAATGCGCTGTGTGCCCTTGACCTGGCTATTGTGCATTGGTTTACTGGCAGCCTGCGATCAAGCAACCAAATAAGTTGCGTTGAACATTCAAATTATGATCCTGTTGACTCTGCTTTCAAGTGTTGAATTTACTTTTGATTTCAATCCACAACAACATTTACACGACAATTATAGTCAGCAGGATGCAGATACCAATGTGAATCCCTTGTTAAGACACTACAAAGGCAAGGTTTGTATTTAAATTTTTAAAATCTTATAGGAGGTGGGTCCCTGAACCAGTGGAGAATACTGGTTGGTCGCAGGTTGTGTATAGATGCCACAAGGGCACACAGCAGTCTAAAGAGGAATCCTGTGAAAGGGATGACTGGTGAGTCAGACGCAGATGCTATGAGGGCATCCATCCCTATAAGAAGAATCTTGTGACAGGCACATGTAAAAGCCCAGCACCTGACTCAACCAATACGATAGAGAGTTCTTATTCAGGCATATTCTTACTGCCTATATGAAATGCTGTAAGTTCTTATTTTAACTGGCATTCATGTTTGGAAAAAAAAAAAACAGAAAAAGATTGAAGAATACTCAAGTTGTGGAAAAAATATTTTTAAACAACTAAAAGGGAAAAAGCTATGGGGGGAAGCAGATGTGGCTCAACCAGTTGGGTGCCTGCCTACCACATGGGGGGTCCTGGATTCGGGTCCTGGTGCCTCCTAAAGAAGATAAGCAGACGCCACCTCCTGGTGCAACAGAGCTAGACACCGCCCCTGCCCCTACGAGCAGCTAGCAGCCGCAGCCGCACACAGGGAGCGGATGTGGCTCAGGCCACTGGGCACTCCCCTCTCATGTGGGAGGTACAGGGTTTGGTTCCTGGTGCCTCCTGGAGAAAGTGAGCAAACAAGCGACAACAAAAAACAACGAGCTGACAGACGAGCAAACCACTTAGGGGAAGGGGGATAAATAAAGTAAAAAAAAACCAAATTATTAAAAATCTTTTTTAAAACAGCTATGGGTTAAAAATGAGGATCTTTGGAGGCCAATAGAGGACCTCACGAAACAAAAACCTACTGTTAGAGACACTCTGGATGTCAGCCTGGTCACCCAGTCCGAAGAGTTATAGCCTGTAATTAAAAGAGCTAAGAAAGATGAAAGACCTTCTTTACTACTGGGAGCAATAAGCACCATAGTCAGAGATAGAAAGAAAGAGAAAATTCTGGCCAGAAGGATTGTGTCTAAAAACCTATCCCAAATCCCAAGCCATTTGCTCCAGATGCTGACCCAGATCCATTGCCTAGCGATGGTAACCATCTGGATGATCCATACAGCCTGCTTGGATGGGCAGCGAGACCCCTGACTATAGTTAAAACTACTAAGAACAAGTGATGGTGGTGGCCGTAATGCAGTGACAAAGAAAAATGCATTTATGAGGCAAGAAATCATAAAATTAAAGTGAGAATTTTTACAAAACGGAGAAAACTGAAATACAGTGGCTTTTAGATCTATGGTCCAAAGGAGGATATAATTTGCCACTAACAGGCAGCAAATTAATACAATTAGGAAACATATCTAATGATGCTAGACTGAATTAAATACTTAGAAGTTTTGGAGAAAAACATCAGGAAGCAGAAAACCACTGATTAGATATCTAGGGCCCTTACCAAATTTAACAGTAATAAAAACAGGGACTTGGTCCTCTGGGGATGCCACTAATATCTTAATGAAGGGGGCCATTGACTATGATTTATGATGGTCATATCAATAGCTCATTAGAAGCAGAAGCAGCTGACCAAATTAAGAAAATCATACTAAGAGCAGTATCAGGACATGAAAGAACTTTTCACAGGTGCTGATACAATTGGCAAACAAATCCATGCAATTAAAACTGTTGAAAAAGTAAGTCAGGATAAAAATTAAGCATTTGGAGCACTGCTCAGGCTTGAAGAACAAATGGCACCCTTCCTATTTAATCTAGAATGGAAAAAAACCCATATATGAATATGGAAAATATAGAAACAAAATGGATACAAAATTTTAGGAGTATCTTCAATAATAGGAATGGAGGATTTAAACAAGAACCCCATTTAGAAACAATGGTGATCACAGACAGAACTTCAGCCCAACTAGAACCCTGTACACAACTAGGGCAGTCAGGTGCGAAATACAAGGTAAATCAAAAAGGATGGAGACACATGCGGACCTGATCTCACTATAGGAACTTGGTGGTCTCCGTCTCCTGGCCAAAGCCATAGACATTTGCCCATGTGTAAAGACAGCCATTCCTGAGGGTCATTGTGAATATGAACAACAGTTAATGTTAGTTTATACTGGATCCCAAATTACAGTGATTAGAGGCTAAATTAACAAAGATGAAGAAAATAACAAAAAGGGTTATATTGAAGGTCTAGAAGACAAAATTAATATAGGAACTTGGGTTAATAGATAAATTATAACAGTAGAAATGGGATCCATGAAAGCCAAATGCCTAATAGGACCTAACTCAGAAAACATAATGGGAATGGGCATTATAACACCACCTGTAAAAAGAAACATGGCCTACATGGCAGTTACATTAGCAAAGGCTACATGGACTTCTGTAGTGCTACCACATGTAAAAAGAGTAATAATATCCCCCAATATAATTGAAAAGGAGGTTTCCAGGATTTACTGAAAAGATAAAAGTGCCACTAGAAGAAGACATAATCTCTACTGCCTCATTTATTATAATCCCATTTGGTCGGTTTAAAAAAAAAGAGTTGGACCTCATAGATTCATTGCAGATTTTAGAAACTTCAGTAAGATTGCTCCTAAATTGTAATGAGTACTTCAAGATATTAGTACACTAATTAATAAAACTACCACATAAAAGGTAAATGGCATACAAGCACAGATACTAAAGGTATGCTCTTTGTGGTACCTATTCCTGGTGAAAGCTAAGCCGTGACAGTGTTCTCATGGGAAGGAAGGCAAAAGGTGTTCACTCTGTTACCACAAGAATATTCAGAGCTCAGCAGTAGGATGCAACCTGTGAACACAAGATTTACATACATTTTCTAACACATATCCATACCAGGAAGTGATCTTATCTTACATTGATAAAGTAATTATAATTGAAATAGACAAAAGAAAACATAGGAACACTACAATACAAACAATTTCCTTTCTAACAGATAAGCTGAAGTATAAATCCTAATAAGTTGCAAGGACCAGATACTAGGATAGAATCTTCAGGACTACACTGGACCTCGGACAGTGTAACTATACACAAATTACAACAGGTGCAACCACCCAACACAAAGGAAAAGACGCAGAAATTGGTAGGTTTATTTGGGCTTTGGAAACAGCATAACCCCCACAGAGATTTATTATTGAAACCGATGGATGAAACAACAAAGAAAAGCAAAACATAGAAACAGGAATTTGCATTTCAACAATAAAAGGATGCAATCACAACCTATCAGACATTAGCACCAATAGTACCAGATTCTAAATGTAGACTAGAAAGTTATTTACACGAGGCTTTACCTCACGGTCATTATGGAACAAGGCACCAAATGACTAAATTCTATCCAGTAGGTTTTTGGGCTAAAATTTTCCATGGTCAAGACCAGTTATTCTCCATTAGAAAAGAATGCTTGGGCATGGTAAGAAGCACTACAACATATAGAGCCATTAATGGGAAAACGAAGCATATTGCTAGGAATCACACAACCTATGTTGGCATGAGCTAAGCAAACACCAAATGAGCACAAAGGTATTGTGCCAGATCAATGGGTTTTCAATTCTGAGTGGATGTTCAGAAGGAAGTTGGACCCTCTGCATTAACTGAGGAAATCTGAGCATTGCCAGCTGCGGGCTTGACAGAATGTCTGAAGGGTGAGTTGATCCAAGCACAAGCAGTTGGGCAATGGACCACCCTTCCGAGGCACTCAGAAATGCATGGTTTATGGATGCTGGAGCCACTGTGACCTCCTCTGGAGTATCCTGGAAGGCTGCAGCCTTGAGACCCAAAGATGCAAGGTGCAATGCATTCAGCGCAATGTGCAGAATTAGTAGCAATATGACTGGCAATTGAACAATTGCTAAAAGAGGAAAAGGAGAGTCTACAGACATTTATAGGATGATAGACAGTGTGGCCTGGATCATGGAAACTGAATAAGTGGCAAATTTACAAACATCACATTTCGGGCAAAGAAATATGTAATAAAATGTAAAATTTAAAATAGATATTATGATCACAGATCCATCAGCATATCAAAAAAACAAAACAAAAATAAATCTAAAACAGCAAAACAATAATACAGTAGGCTGATTAACTATTATACAAAAGGATATAGGGCAACTAAACCTAAGATAATAAAGAAAGAAAAAAGAGAATAGAAAATACAGAAAGATGAAATATCACCATGGAGGAAAATATATGAATTGGCACATGAACTAACAGGACACCAAGGCTTGCACAGTACAATTAAATGGATTTAAAAGAGGAAAATTTGCCCACATACACAGACATTGTAAGAGACATTGTCCACAGATGTGAGGGCTGTAAAAAAATTTTTTTAAACATGGAAAAATAAAAACATGTTATCTGACAAACAAAAACCAGATGCAGCATTTAAAATAATACACACTAACTATAAGGGCCAAAATAAAATTTAAAATAAAAAGTAAGCTGACTTTTGTAAAATAGTAGACACATGGTCAGGAATTGGAATACCTTTTCCATGTGAAAACAATGATCAGAAATCAAGTATTAAAGCCTTGGAACATGGATAGCAGGTTATGGAAATCCTCTAATCATAGAATCAGATCAAGGTAGTCATTTTACAGGAAAAGAAGTGCAAAAATGGCAGAGAATGAATGGATATGCAGGAACTTTCATTTAGCATACAGCCCCACACGGCAGAAAGCATAGAGATATAATGGATGATTAAAAGAATAATTGAGAATAACAGCAAATAATGTAGACATGAAAGGTTAGTCCAAACAAGTTTGGAAGGCTGCTAAAGCCTTAAATGATAAGTAACGGTTGAAATTACCTAGCCATATATTCATGATCAGAGCACAATGTAAAGAATTAAAGATAGGAAGTAATATAGAAAGACAGACTGAAAAAGGAATAGAGGGGGAAAGTGTTAGAAGCACAGACAGAGCTACGGAGAATGGAGAAATAATATCATCAGCCGCACACAAGACTTACTGGCTAACCCTAGGAAAAGGGTATCTACGGCAGGTTAAACATACTAAAAGCATGCCTATGTAACTTGCAGATGTATTGAAGGGCACTGATCACAGCAGTCCTGGTTGAATTATTCATCTTTTTTGATCTGCATCCTCGTTGGAAGCCAAACTCACTGCAGGAATGGAAAAGAAACCAGTGTAACAGCCCCACCCTCTCCAACTTCTCCAGCACCACAATCTGTCATACCAGCAAACAACGGTACCTCTACTGGAGCCAAAGTTATACCCACACCTCCTCCTGCACCAGCCCTACACCACAGTAATTTCAGAACTTTCCAAGAGGGGAGAGAAGCAGTGGAGCAAAGCCTCATCAGTGAGCAGCTGTGATGAGGAAGCCCAGGAGCTTCAACGGGATAGCTGGGAACGGCAAGCACCAACCTGGGACACTGAGGACCTTTGTAATTTCTCTACTGAAGCTACTGAGACAGACTTTCTTGAACAACTTGTGATTGAATGAGATGCAGTTTTAGGCGCTATTCAAGGCTTGAAGGACCAACAGCCAGATTTAATACCCAATTTACCTTCTGTAACTGCAAGTTATATTGGAAGAGCAGTTGAATGTCAAGCACAATGGGCTGTTGCTGTAGAACTGAGAGAAGAACCAACAGAGGGAGACCAAAGGGCTCTAAGAAGCCTGATTTCTGCCAGAGTAGCAGAAACTAGTTTAGGGAAACTAGTAATACATCCATGAAGATTTCTAGTTAATCGCTCTGAAAGGCTATATATTGCCCTTATTGTTTAGTTTTGGCTTGCTATGTTTTGCTGAGTGATGTCAATAATATGAACCATGGGAGGCATAGGAAAACTATGACTGATAATTCTAGTATTGGAACTAAAACCATGGTCACAACTACCAAGGACTCAGCTACACAAATTAAAGGAAAACATTTAATTTTGGCTGGCTACACTGGCTAGCAGAAACAAGTAGCCTTCAAACCTTAGGATGCCTATATGAATATATGAAAACATCAGAATTAGGACATTTATTTTCTTAGGCTTGTGCAGATTTCTTTAACCAACATTTGGGTTAAGTATGGAGTGTACCACCATAAGCACATCAGAATCCACCATCTAACCATGTGGGCAACACAAACTCTGCCATTGCTGCACAGGTACAAATAAGGCTACGGCCTGGAAGCCAAGGGAAATTGCCATCAATTCTGGGATGTGCTGTGAGGAGCTACCATAATCTTGCAGGCAAAAGTATCTCAAGTCTTATAACAGACATGATCCCACAAGACCCATGAAATAGGAAAAGTTGTGAATGCTATTTAGAAGTGTCAGCAAGAGGTTTTTGTGTTTTTTTTTTTATATTTATTTTTACTTTTTATCCATTTTAACCCCCACCTCCCCACCTTTCTGCTGTTTTTCTGTCCATTCGCTGGGCAACTCTCTGTGTCTGTTTCCTGTCCTCTCTTCTCATCCTTCTCCTCCAGGATTCGATCCAGGGAACCTCTGATGTGGGAGAGAGGCGTCCTACCGCCTGCACCACCTTAGTTCCTGATTTTTCAGTGCGTCTTGTCTTGGCTCTCCCCTGTGTCACTCTCTTGCGACGTCATCATCTTCTGCATGCGGCGCACCCATGCACAGGCCTAGTGGCGCACCCACTCACAGGGCCTGGCGGCACACCCGTGCATGGGGCCTGACAGCACACCCGCTCATGGGGCCTGGGAACTCACCTGTTCACGGAGCCTGATGGCGCACCCATGTGTGGGGCCTGGTGGCCCATGCGTCTTCTATATTTTTCTTTATTTTACTGGGAGGTCCCAGGGATCGAACCCAGGTCCCTCCATACGGGAGATGAACTCCCAACCATTTGAGCCACATCCGCACCCCAGCAAGAGGTTTTTACTAATTGTCTATTATACAATGGATAACTCAGGAAATTAATGATGATGATGATGGTGAGTATAACGATGAGGAGAAAGAAGAAGAAAGAGACAAAGAAGCAGAAGAGGAATATGAGGAAAGAGCACTCTACCGCACTACATTGTGCCTGCACACCATTCCTATAACTCTCCTATAGCAACAATTGTTAAATTATACCAAAAATGGCCCAAGGTTAAGGTGAAATTACCTCCATTACCATACTCTAAGAAAAAGGGTGCCATGGAGTTATGATACCACAAGTGATGCTCATGTAACCTTAAAGGTCACAGAATGTCCAAAGGTGTTCCATTATGGAAATATGACTATACATCAAACTGCATTAGCCACAAAATTTCAGCATCGAAAGCTGAACTCATTAAACCTGAAGTATTATGAGAGTGGTTTGATAATGAGGTTGCTCGTGCAGAATTAGACTGGCAACATGGGATATTTCCCTTAGTGTTAACCACAGTCAATTTTGTGGATTACAAGAATTCTTTGAATTTTGACTAGAATTTACAAATTGAATATAACCACCAGGCATTCACTGTTTTCGTTTCAAAGGCTGCTCAAACAAATATCATAAAATGGGTCAGGTTGAAAAATAGGAATTACTCTCTTGTGGTTCGAGGCTGGGAAAAGTCAAAATCAAGGCATCATCAAGCAATGCTTTCTTCCAAAGCTGTGGCCTTCTGGAGCTGCTGCAGGTGGCCTTTGGGCCTTTTGTCACATGGCAAGGCACATGGCGGCATCTCCTGGTCTCTCCCTTCTCTTCTGGGTTCTGTTGATGTTCAGCTTCTGGCTTCCTGTAGCTTTTTCTCCTTCTGTCTGAACTTATTATTTCATAAAGGACCCCAGCAATAGGACTAAGATCCAAACTGATTGAGCTGGGCCTTCACTGAAGTCACCTCATTAAAAGGTCCTGCTTACGATAGGCTCACACCCACAGGAATGGATTTGATTTAAGAACATGTTTTTGTCGGGTCACACGATTTCAAACCACCACAGTCACTGATGATTTTAAAAGTCCTCTGCCATTAAGGTAGACAAATGCATAACAGCTAGCTACACGTTAGGAGATTGTAAACTAGGGACAGAGAGAAGAGCCTCACAGAGACCATGCATGGTGGCTCTTCTGCGGTGGTCAACCAATACCATGCCCTGGGAAGTCACAACCACTAACATCTCTGCAGGACCAGACCTGATAGGTCCCTTTATACCATTTTTGAATGGCCATAAATTTATAATTATACATACAATAAGATTAGCAGTAATACCCAGTGCTGGGGAATCAAACAGCTTGTGAACAAATCTGCAATCTAGAAGACAACAAAACCTGTATTGGGGTTAAGATCCCAATAACAGGATATACCATTTTTAATTACACCCACACAATATTTGCCAATAGAA
>JAQZBX010067323.1:0-15954 GCA_029593785.1 Cabassous unicinctus
AATCCTGGCCTAGGGGTTTTGAAAGTTACTAGCCCACAGACACTGAGATGGCAGGGGTTGGTTGGTTTGTTTTTGGTTCCTGCAAAACCTTGTTCAAGCTACTGGCAGGGCTGAAAGAACCAAGGAGTAGGAGCCAGTCTCCTGCAAGAGGCCCCAGAGCGAAAGAAGAAAGGTGGGGAAGACATTAAAAAAAAAAGCCACCACACTAAACTGAGAGAATGAAAGTAAAGAAAACCAGAACGAAGACCGTCACCCAAAGAGCCAGAAATTCTCTCCTCAGAATCCCCACGAGAAGCTGGTCATAATCTGTAAAGAGCAATCAGATGACTGAGGGGAACAGCACTGCGTAAATGGGACAAAGACAGTTTTTAAATTTCTCTCGGCTATGAATCCTACCTATTGTAAACTGGATATCAACAAAACAAAACTCCAAAACCAGGATTCACGTCATAATTTTAGGAACCATAGTTCCAGTGTGCTCTGTAGGCCTGGATGGGGCAGAGGGATGAGACCACCCCCTCCCCCCATAAATAAAATAAATGCATAAACAGGGCGCTGAGGGCTCAGGGTAGCACCTGCCTCTTCTCCACCCTCGTGCACAATCTCCAACTGTTAGTGCGGAGCCGCCACCACCGCCGCGTCGCACCTGCCATCTGGAACAGACCTCACATATTCCAAGACCTCCTTTCTGCTTCGCTGAACCTCCATCTTCTTTCAAATCGTGCCGGGGACCGAAATGCACACCCCAGTCCAGAGAGAAAGGTGCCTGGGATCAAGCCCCAAACACCAGCGCTACCTCTGAGGGATGCCATATCCTTCAAGCAGCTCTGAATATATCTGGTTTTAACTCTGGGATTTATTTTTTTGGTCTTAACTCTGAGCTGTCTGGAAAGGACATGGGGGGAGGGGTGGAAAGAGACCGGGTGCTGTGGACTAAAGTGTGCCTCTCTTGGAAGGAGAGGGGCTGGGGAAGTGCAAATCCGGATGACAGTGACCCTGATTCAATAGATGAAGGGAGGGAGCCCCTAAGGGCACTCTCCAGCCTCCAAGTCAGCCAAGACTAGGGTCTGGAGGGGCTCTGGCCTGGGGATGCCAGGAAGACCAGCTCCTGAGGTGAAGTCACAGGCCCGGGGACAATCCAGCCCCGATGCCCGGCAAGGGGTTGGCCTGCCTGGGCCTCAGTTTCCTCCTGTGTGAGGTGACAATATGCACAATTGCTTTTGCGACCCCATAGGACAGGCTAAGGGAACCCAAATGGTGCACAAATAGCTTGGGGAGAAGCCCATAAATAACCTACGTCACTACTACTCCAGGGGGTGCGCTCCAGGACTCTGGGGGACCTGCCTACCCAGGTCGTCCCGGGCCGTGAACAGGGAATGGGGGGGGAGGCGTCGCTGGGGAGAGGGTCTAGGCGGGAGGGGGCGGCCCTGAGCCAGGCAGGCCCCGCGGGCGGGTCCCTCGGAGGAGGGCGGCCGGGTGCGCTAACGAGCGGGGGCCCCAGGTGCGGGCCCCACCCGGGGCTGGAGGGGGAGGGGAGCGGCCCGGGCACTAATGACTGTTGACAGCGCGCGCTGGGGCTGGCCGGGCCGCGCGCGCCGCTGACAGCTGCTCGGGCGGGGGGTGGGGGGAGGGAGGCGGGGCGGGGACCAAGCGGCTCGCGCTCCCCCCACGGCGCACGCGCGTGCGCCCCGGCAGGGCGGGGCGGGCAGGCGCGCGCGCGCGCGCGCCGGGCCCGGGTTCGGAGGGCCTGCTGGAGCGACTCGCGCGGGCTCCCCGCGGGCAGGCAGGTAATGAGAGTAACCATGGCAACCCACCAGAGGAAGTGTATTCTGCAGGAGACGTTAATCCCCTCTCCCCGGAGCTGGGACAGCCTGACTTTCCATTCTCACGCAGTAATTAGATACCAGCTGTCAGTGCAGGGGGGACGACTCCTCCACTGCAGCCCCGGCTTGGTGGTGGTGGTGGGGGTGCACATAGGGGGCGGGGGGGGCGGGACGTGGGGAGGAGGGCGTTAAAGACACAGGGCCGCTCTCGGGCGGCGCGCCTCCCCCAGGTCCCGGCCTCCCGGCGCGCGCCCGCCTCACCTGGAGACCCGCCCGCGCGAGGCCCCGCCCACTCCACGCGCACCTGCTGCGCGCGCGCCCGCCCTCCCGCGCGCTCCCCTCCCCCGGCCCCGCCTCCCCACTCCCGGCGCACCTGCCCTGCGCCCGCCCCCCGGGACGCTGCCCACCTGTCCTTTGTGCGGGGCGGGACCACGCGATCTTGCCAGCTCCCCTTCAGGGAACGCCCGCTCTGTGCCAGGCGCTGTGCCAAGCCTGATCTCGTGTAATCCTCACAGACTCTCTGCGGTAGGCGCCTCTGCTGCTCCCCGCCCAAGGCGCAGCGGGGTGTGGCCATTTGCCCTGGGTCACGCACACTTGAACCTCCATCCCGATGCTGGTTTCACCACCAAGCTACAGTGCCTCCCCGCACTGTCCATACCCGTTATAGCTCCTGGGGCCTCCCAGCCACTCAGGGAGACAAAGCAATCGCACCGGTGGCTGCATGGCGCTCCACCTACTATGTGCTAAGCATTCATTCACTACCTCAGGTCAGTTTCCCAGCAGCCGGAGGTGAGAACACCGAGGCACGGAAAGGTGAAGCGCCTTGCCCACAGTCACGCAGGGCAGTGGCAGAGCAGAGATTCCACCCTAGGATCCTGCTACTGGGCAGCATCCAGAACAGGTCTCCTTTCCACTGCTCCGCCCGCATGGATCTCTCCACATCTAAGGAGAGGAGCTGTCTCTCCTGTACATATCTGAGAAATCTAGTAAGTTTCTAGGCCTATATCCATGCCATGTCTCTAGTTTCTGCCAGGCCTCCCAGAAACCCTTGCTCTCAGCTTGGGAGCCACTTGGGAATTCTCCTCAGCCAGTATCCCCATTTTACAGGAACTGAGACCACCGATGTGATGAGGCTGACCCAAGGAGATCTCCTGGTAGAGCCTTTTGGGGGAGTTCAGTGCCCCCAGGCCCAGATGCGTCCCTTGCTTCCCACCCCACAATTAGGCATGGGGGTGCAGGTCAAGGAGAGACAGGAAGTTTTGAGAAGCAGAGCCAGCCTGTGTCCCCCAGTGGCGGCGGGTGTCTGGGGCAGGAGAAGGCTATCTGATCCCTTCCCCACTGCCCTGGCCATGACCTCCTCCCTCCCTCCAGCCCTCCAGCCCTCCTCCCTCATGGCCAGGGTAGCCAGCACCCTGGGCTGCAGCTGAGAACCCAGCTTTCCCCACCCAGGCCCGCATTCCTGTGGGAGGAGGGGTGGGGGGGAGGCCAGGCTGAGGGTTTTAGGGACAGGGGCACCCCCAGAGCCACCCCCACACTGCGTGGGCCAAGGTCAGGCTGCCTCCAACCTCACTGTTTCCTGCCTCTGCTCTCCCCATCTCTCAGTGGTAAAGCTGCCTAAATTTGGCTCCAGGAGGAGATGGAGGAGGCGGGGGCGGGCGGGTGCTGTCAGAGGCCAGGGCGCAGCTCCCCGTCTAGCCGCCTGGCATTTTTGCTGTCTGGAGGAGGGCAGGGGGGCCCAGCAGCCCTCTCTGGGAAAAGGAGAGGTTCGCAACCCACATGCACTTAGTAATGTGCAAACGACATGCAAACTGAGCTTCAAATCAGCCTCTCAGTCAGGGAACAGCTTGGGTGCTGCTTTTGGGAAGAACCAGTGGTCCACTCCCCAGGGGATCTGGCAGGGGCTGGGGAGGGTGCAGGGTGTCTAGGGCTGGGAGTTGGGAGGCTCAATTTCTCACCAGGTTGGCTGTGGGGCTTCAGAACAGCGGCTGGACCCTCCTGGTCCCAGGCTGAGGGCAGCCCAGGCTTTCTCTACCTGCCCTGGAATGTGCTGGACACACCCTGTAGCCTGGCTAAGCACATGGGTTCTGCAACCATCCTGCTGGGGTATGAAGCCCAGCTCTCCCTTGGCTGGCTGGGTGAATTCCTCAACAGAGCACCCAGGCAGACAGCTGGTGGGACTGGGCATCCCTTTTAGGGCAGCCTCTTCCCTTGCCTAGAAGATGGGCACAGGAGCAGAGAGGCCTGAAAGAATCCGGCTTCAAATCTGGATTCCAGGAGCGACATTCTGTGAAACCTCGTAGGAGAAATGGGTTCAGTTCCCACTGATGGCCTCATGATGGCTGTGATACCCTGTGAAGGCCTGGCACACAATGGGCATAGCATTGGCACGGTCTCGTTGTTCCCTTCACTCATTCCACTACCATCTCTAGCCTGTCCCCATCTCTCCTCATCCCTTTGCTCTTCTGCCTTGGTTATTCCCTTGTCTCTAGATGGTTGTAAATTTTCGAAGTTTCTCTCCTCCCTTTCTCTCCACTTGCTGATCTCGGGCAAGTCCCTGCCTCTGAGTCTCAGTCTGCATGTCTGCTAAATGGGGGCAACCAGAGGGGGATGATGAGCTTGGGCCAGGGTCTGGTGCCTAGTAGGCACTTGCTGGGGGGCAGCTCCTCTTTATAAGCCGTTCCTCCACCCCATCATCCCAAATGGATGTGCCCTCAGCTCTATCGAGTATGGGTCGTTAGGGCCCCACTTCTCAGTTAACTCTGTTTAACCCCAGATAACTGCTCTCCTGCCCCTCGTCCGGGGCTGATATGAGCTGAATCCAACTTCCTGCCACCCAAAAGCCACTTCCTGCCAAACTTGAGCTGATACCAGAAGAACTTGTTTTCTATCCACAGAGTAGTCCCTGGTGTGCGGCTACCCGCCCACCCCGGGTGTGAACATTTTTTCCATTTGTCCACCTGCCTGGCGGGGCTGGCAGGAAGGATGGGGACTCTGCCCTGCTCACCTCTGCACCCTGGGGTAGCCTCCGGGCCCGCCAGCCATCCCAGGAAAGGTGCCAAGCGTCCTTTTGGCTCAGCCAGACACATGCAGACACACAGTCAGGCTGACAGTCAACCCAGCTGCCCAAACCAGACACGTGCAGACTGTCACACAGTCTCACAGTCACACATACAACCACACACAGTCACACTGATGGAGTCTCACACCCAGCCACACACACTCAACCAGTCACACTCAGAATGCCACACAGACAAGTACACACAGTCTCTCAGAGTCACTCACACACCCCGTCACATAGCCTCACACTCATGCACAAAGATGAATCTTCCACCAAGCTCCCCATACTTGCCCAGCTCCCCCTTTCTCGATGTATTCACTCATTCAGCAAAGACTCTTTGAGGGTCTGCAGTGGGCCAGGTCTTGGGGTAATACATGATAAAAATTATTAGAATAGTAACAAATAATTAGCTGCCCTGTGCCATTCCCTCAGTTTCCTCGTCTTTGAAATGGAGATAATAGTCCTGTCCCATGGGTTATTGGGAGGATTAACAAGCTAATGAGTGAAGATATGTGGTCTGTGTTTGGTCCGTGTTGGGCCGGGAGAGCACGCCACCCTAGTGAGGCTATCTGCGCCCAGCGCCCCGCTGAGCATCTTACAATGGGGCACTGGGGTCGTTGTCCCCATTTCACAGATGAGGAAACTGAGGCTTGGAGGCCAGGCCCACAGAACCCTCAGTGAGACCCATCTCACACCACACTCTCACTTGGCTGCTCCTTCTAAGCTGCCGGCTTACAAAGCTTCCCCCGCCAAGCCTGACTATTCCATATGCCCCCTGGCCCACCTTGTCATTTTGCACATCAGCCCTGGTCATTTCCTCCAAAGCAATTAGAATTTGCAAAACGGTGGCTCCCCCACTGGACTCTGAGGGCCAAGAGTAAGGATCATCCATCCTGCTCTCTGGCACATAGTAGGTGCTCCACAACTATTTCAGGACTAAATGAATAAACAAATTGGCCTGCTCTTCATGCCTACTGAGGACGAGTCTGGAATCAAACCCAAGACCCTCTGAAGCCAGAGCTCAGTTCTATACGATCACGCTTCTTTTGCCACCAGCAGGCACTCAATAACATGGGAATGAATAATGTCGGATAGATGGCTGAATGGATGGATAGATGGATGGATGGAACCAAGATCTTGGGATCCCAACCCAGTGGTCCCTGGCTAAACCACTTCATTTCCTGGTAGCGTGGACATGAGCCAAACTCCCGCGGCCCCGGGTGGTGGTGGGGCTGCAGGGCCACCCGAAGCCGGCTGTCAGGAGCTCGTCTGGCCACAGCCGCCAGCAGGGGAGACCAGCTGGCGATACAGGGTCCCTCGGCCCAGGCCTGGAATCTGAGCCGCCCTGAGAGGCCCAGCTTCTCTCCGGGCCCCCACAAACTGGCCTTTGTTCCCCAGGCCAGCCAAGACCCAGCAGCTCAGGCTTTCTGTCTGCCCACGGCACCCGCGCTGAGCCGGCGGGGTAAGTGGGCCAGCCTTCCCTCTGTCCTTGCCCAGGACTAAATGGAGATGTAATTTTCTATACAAATCCATGACAATTTAGATGGAGTGATTGTAATTGGCTTTTCAATGGCGGTTTTGTCCCGTGCTGGTGGCTAGAACTGGGTGGCCTGTTCGAGGCAGGGTCCATTTAAATGATAATAAAGCAGTAATATGGAGGACTTGTACAGTGCCCAGCGTCTCTCCTGGGCCCTGGTGGAGCCTCATGTTTATGGATCTGGTCCTTTTGGGGGCTGTCTGGACAACAGGGTGGGGGTGTAGCGCCTGAGAGAGTGGCTGCCACATCTTTGGGCCTCAGGACACAGGGCAGAGGGACGGCTGGGGCACAGTCCCATGCCCACCCACTCATTTACACACTCACCAACGCATTCCTCCTGAGGACTGGCTGCTAATCCAGATGTTCGAGGTGCCAAGAAAAAGGGAACCCTCCCAGGCAGGCCAGAGAGAGGAAGGGACAACAGCTAGCCACAGCGTGGTGGTGCAAGCATGACCTAGAGCCAGACGGCATGGGTTCAAATTCTACTTCACCCCTTACTAGCTTCAGCAAGTTACTTAACCTCTCTGTGCCTCAGCTTCCCCAGCCACAAAATGGAGTTACAATAAGAATTATTGTGGGGGGGCGGATGTGGCTCAAATGGTTGGGCGTCCGTCTCCCATATGGAGGGACCTGGGTTCGATTCCCAGGACCTCCCGGTAAAATGAAAAAAAAAAAAGAATTATCGTGAGGATTAAATGCTGTAATAGGGCTTAGCACAGTGCCTGGCATGTGGAAAGGGCTTCTGTTACTGCTATCACTGACTAGAAGCTCCACCTCTGGTGTCAGGCTTGTTGGGTGACCCGGGCGTGTGACGTAACCTCTTGAACCTCCTCCGCTTGCTTCTCTTTACAAAGGGGGTTTTAGGAGAAGCAACCCCACAGAGTTGTGAGGATTAAAGGAAAGGATGCAGGCGAGGTGTTTGGCCCCCCTTGGGCCCTGGATAAACATGCGCTCTCCTTCCCAACCTTGGCCTCAAGGAGCTCGCCATCCCCTGATAATTACACTGCTGAGTGTGGGAGACAGAAGGGCCAGAAAACAAAGCTCTGAGGAAGCCACAGTGGAGGTGGTCTCTGCCGTCAGGGGCTGCAGGGAGGTCAGGCGCCAGAGGGGCCCCAGGGTTATGTGATAGGGAAGGCTTCACAGAGGTGATATTTGGGCTTGCCACCCAGACCACGAACAGGCAGCCCCTGTGACCCTGCCTCCTGAGCAAGGGATCTGGACCCCAAGAAGGTCCAGGATGGGAGAGGTGATCAGGGAGGCTCTCCCGAAGGGGTGATGTTGAAGTCATCTGAGAAGGACTGTCCTGTGCAAATGCCCTCGGGTGGGAAGGCATTTCAGCATTTCAGGCAGTGAGGGATGGGTTGGGGGGAGGCAGGGTGAAACGGGCCTGGAGGGCGGGGCTGGGCTGTGGCTTTATTCAGAGTGAAACAGGCAGCCACTGAGGGATTTTCAGCAGGTGGGTGGCACCATCCAAATTTTGATTTTAAAAGATCCCCTGGCCGCTTGCAGAAAATGGACTATGGGGAGCAGGGGAAAGGGAGAAAGCAGGGGGCCGTGGAGGAGCGGTGGGATCACTGCAGAGAGGGAAGAAGCAGTTGGATGGGAGGAATAGCAGGTGCTCGGGAACTGTTGGATGGACGATGGGTGGGTGGAGGGGCGGGGGACAAAAGAAGCGGGGTGGGGGCGCAGAGGAGCACGGGCCTCCGCGGCAGGATGGGGGGCTGTGTGCACAGGGCACACAAGCAGGAAAAGAGGGTGAGGGCTGCCTCCCGCCTCCCCACACCAGGCTAAGGCTCTTGGGCTCTTTCCCTGAAGGCGGCGGGGAGCCAACAACATTTTTTTTCCAGGCAGGGAAAGACCATGCTGAGATTTGTGCTTTCGAAAGATCACTCTGGCTGCAGGGTGGAAGGGTGGGAGGTGGCGGGTGGGCGAGGCTGGAGGCAGGGAGGCAGAAAGGGAGGGCCCAGAGGCCTCAACTGGCATCGCAGCCATCTCCCAACTCCAAGAGCAACAAACCACATCCTCAGAGAGGTCTGAAAACAAGTCCAAGGTCACACAGCTTGTCAATGGTACAGGTAGGATCCCACCCCAGGGGTAACTCAAAATCCAGTGCTCTTTTCCCCTTTGACATGCTCTGCCTTGGTTGCCAATAAAGTCCATCACGAATAGTTTTCCATTTTAACTGTCAGCTGCCGAATCCTTACCAAGTGCCAAAGAGGTGGGTACCATTATCATTTCCATTTTCAGATGAGGAAACTGAGGCTCTGAGAGGCTATGTCACTCACTTAAGGGCACACAGCTGGGAACTGAGAGCCAGGATCAGACCTAGGCAGTTAGACTCCAGACCCACACCTTAAAACACATACCAGAGGTCCTAACTGGGAGGCCACAAGCCAAAGGGGGGATGTGGACCAGTCTTGGGGGGGCCTCCAGAGGTTTACTCCAATTTTGAATATGTTGCTCATATTTAAAAGTTGGGAAATTTAATGGCAAAAGAAACTCTGAACTTTGGAAGGGACAGCTATATGTTGTCAGCCCAGGGCTCAGGCCCTGGGCTCCCATCCATCTTGTGGACGTCTCTAGAAGTGAGTGAGTGCCCAGGGCCCTTCTGGAGCAGGGAAACACGGCCATCCGGTCATCCCACAAGCGTCTTCTACACCCTGACTTCATACAGGCCAGGGCTGGAAGTCACTAGACTGGGAATGTTGGGAGTCAGGGATGCAATAGCCTCAGACACCCCAAAGCCTCTTCATGGGCATCCCAGATATAATGTGGACAGAACTAAGCTACTGCTCCCACCCTCTGCCAGCACCACCAAATCTGCTTCCCCATATCCACTTGCTGAGGCCAAACACGCCGGAGCCATCCTTGACTCTCACCGGCACAGTCATCCAGCAGCGAATCCTGTTGGCTCCACCTTTAAACTACATCCAGACGACTGTGTTTCACCACTTGCGCCGCTCCCCACTTCCTGTCCCTGGGGCTGCGGGGCGTGGAGAGGGGCAGGAGCTGGCAGTCAGACCCTCCCCCTCGGGCCTCCGTTTCTTCATCTTTAAGAAGGTCAGGATGGAGAGGGTCATTTTGACTCCCCACATTATCTTTTTGTCCATATTGTGGAGCTGAGAAGAGCCTGATTCACAAGACACTTCATGTTAAAAAGGAACTCCATTCTGGCCTCGGCAGGACACAGGAGGGAAACAGGAGCAGAATGTGGGTGTCCCAGGCCGTGACAATAATCTTCGCGGTCAGCACCCCTGGGGTGGTGTTAAGGGATGGAGGTTGTGCTTTTACAGCTGTTTCCCCAACATCTATCAGAGCCTAGAGCCTAGTAGGTGCCCAAGAAACGTGTGTTGAATGAATGAATGAATTAATGAATGAATGGATAGATGCTCCTGGCCCTCCAAAGGGAACCTTGATTTCAGAGGGCCTTGATTTCCTTACCTGAAGACACCAGAAGAGCAATACTATACCATTACCATTCTCCTCTGTAACAACTAACATGTATTGGGCACCTACTATGTGTCAGGCACTGGTTTAAGTGCTTTACCTATCTTAACTCCTTTAACCTTCACTATAACCCCAGGGGACAGGAACAACCCCCTTTTATGGTTGAGAAAACTGAGGCTCAGAGAAGTTAAGTGATTTGCCCAAGGTCACACAGCTTATAAGTGGTCAAGCCAGAGACCAACCCAGGTAGCCCAGCCCCAGAGCTCTCATTCTTATACACTGTTCTAGGCAGCCCCTCAAGAAGAAATGAGGTTTGGGAAGTCTGCCCCATGGAGGCAGCCCAAGTTGCAGATGGGATATGCTGGGCAGGGCTGGCAGCACGACAGTTCTTCCAAGACTCCCTACTGCCTGTCAAGTAACACCCAAACACCCACGCCTGGACTCTTGGCTTCCGGAAGCCAGCTCCAGATGCCTCCCCTCCTCCTGCAGGCCCCACCACAAACCCAGCACTCCAACTGCCCTGGCTGCCTCTCCTCCCCATCAGCCCACGGGCCATCCTGCCTCTGCCAGGGCACACACTGCCCCCTCTGCCTTGAATTACTTTACCTGGCTCCTGAGCCATCCTTCCTCCCAATTTCATTCAAATGCCTTCCCTTCTGCCACGAAGCCTTCCCTGCACCCCTGGCCAATAGACTTATTCCCTACCTTTGATTTCCAGTAACACTTTGCCTACAAGGATAACAATAGTGGATGTCTATGAAGTATTCCTGATAGGCCAGTAGGTAATATTAACAATGCCATTTTGCAGATGAGGAAACTGAGACACTGAGAAGGGAAGTGACTTGCCCAAAGCGACAATGACAGAGTTGGGATTGAACCCATGTTTGCCTAACCCAAACCTAGACCTCAGAGTCTCTGAGCCCCAAAGTGCACCTGAAACTTAGCTGTCTTACTAAGTTACTTAGGAGGGGTACAACTTGAGGGCAGAGGCTGCTTCTCACCCATCTTGGTACCTCCAGCTTGTACCACAGTGCCAGGCATAGAGCAGGTATTCATTAAGGATTCCCTAGAGAACAAATGGCCTTTGCCTTCCGCACATGTATGTGTGGTCTTAGAAAGAGCTTCTCCATTTGCATTCTCCTGGTAGCTATTTCAGAAGGGGTTCGAAGCGCTCAGAGGTGTAGGGACTAGATAGGATGGTGGAAGTGACTACAGCCAGGAATCAGACAGACCACGTAACCTTAGACCATCTGTGAAGTGGGGATTTGAATTCCAACCCTCAGGGTCATCATGAGGATTAAAGGAGAGAGGGGATGCACTGTGCCAGTGTAAGGTGAGCGATCAATACACAGGAGCCATGGTTATTAATTGATGGGTCACATTCTGGACATTGTTGCTGGGAATAAAAATTGGCACCCCTCGATGGAGGGCAATCTGGTATCATTAATTAAAAGACCAAAAGGGGAAAGGGATGTGGCTCAGGTGACTGGGGAGGTCACTGGTTCGGATCCCGGTGCCTCCTAAAGAAGACAGCGAGCTGACGCAACAGGCAGGCGCGGCGAGCTGACACAAGATGATGCAACAAGAGACGTGGAGAGGAAAAACAGAATGAGAAACACAGCAAAGCAGGGAGCAGAGGTGGCTCAAGTGATTAGGCACCTCCCTCCTACATCGGAGGTCCCGGGTTCAGCTCCCAGTGCCTCTTAAAGAAACAAGGAAGACGAAGTGACACAGCAAGTGAAAAAACAACAAGGGGGTGGGGAGAAATAAATAAATTAAAATAAAATTTAAAAAATAAAAATTAACAAAAAATATAAAAGACCAAAAGCACATGCCCTCAGACTCAGCAAGTCTACTCCTTGGGATAAACTTGCATGTGTATGTAATAGCTACCTGTGTTAAAGGATGTTTACTGAAGTGTCATTATAAGATCAACATATTGGAAACAACCTAAATACCCAACCACAGGGGACTCGGTAAGTAAATTATAGCACATTCATAAAATGGGATACTACACAGAAATTTTAAAAATGAGAAAGTTCTTTATGTTGTGACATACTGATGCACTAAGAGCACATAGGTTTATTGTTTGGGTGGAAAGAGCAACCTCCAACATGTAAGAGCTAAAACTAAAATAGAAGAAAACATGGGCCTAAATCTCCAGGATCTTGGATTTAGGCAATAGTCCCTTAGATATGTCACCAAAAGCAGAAACAACAAAAGGAAAAAATAGATGAACTGCACTGCATCAAAATTAAAACCTTTTGTACTTCAATGGACACCATCAAGAAAGTGAAAAGACAATGCACAGACTGCAAGAAAACATTTGCAAATCATGTGTCTGACAAGGGATTTGTATCTAGAATATGTAAAGAACACTTACAACTCAATAATGAAAAGACAAATAATACAATTTTAAAGTGGGCAAAGGATCTGAATAGATATTTCTCCAAAGAAGATGTACAAATGGCAGGTAAACACATGAAAAGATGCTCGACATCATTAGCCATCAAGAAAATGCCACTTCACACCTACTGGGATGGCTAGAAATGAAAAGACACACAATACCTAGTGTTGGTGAGGATGTGGAGAAATTGGAACTCTTCATACACTACTGGTAGGAATGTAAAATGGGGCAGTTCCTTGAAAGGTTAAATATAGTTACCAAATGACCCAGCAATTCCACTCCTAGGTACATAACCCAAGAGAACTAAAAACACATGTCCATGCAAAAACTTACACTTGAATATTGATAGCAGCATTACTCATCATAGCCAAAAAGTAGAAACACCCCAAATGTCCATCAACTGGTGAACAGATAAGTAAAGTGTGGTCTAGCCATGCACTGGAATGGTAGCTGGCAATAAAAAGGAATGAAGTCTGATGCATGCTACTGTGTGGCTGAACCTTAAAAATATGACACTAAGTGAAAGAAGCTGGTCACAAATGGCCACGCTATTGCATGATTCCATTTATATGAAATGTCCAGAATAGGCAAATCTATAGGGCCAGAAAGTAGATGTGTGGGGCAGGGCATTGGAGGAAACGGGAGTGAGTGTTAACGAGCATGGGGCTTCTTTCTGAGGTGATGAGAATGTCAGTGATCGTGGTAATGGCTGCACAACTCTGAATACACTAAAAATCGCTGAATTATACTTGCAATGAGTGAATTGTTTGGAATTATATCTGAATAAAGCTGTTATAATGCTTAAAAAAAGCAGCCTACAGAACAGTGTACAACATATTTTGTAGGAAAAAAAACAGAATATACGTGCATATTTATGTATAAAACACCTCGGACAGGATACCCAAGAAAAGAGAGCGGTGTTCCCGGGGAGGGATGCTGGATGGCTAGCGGGCAGGAGGAGGAGGGCAACTTGTTTTTTACCATACACCGTTTGGTACCTGATGAATATTTTTTTTTTAAATAATGAGATTCTATCACCTTTTCCAAATGTTACACTTAAGAAAATAAATCAATGGTTTATCACTCTGCTGACCCTCAGCTTGAGAGTAAGTTGGGCAAGGGGGCTCTGAAAACAAGGGAGATGGTCAGAGGAACCCGAGTTTATAGTTTGCCAAGCCTTGCTAACATCCATCCTTTCTTGTATTCCTCACACTAGCCCTGCCAGAAGGTTTTCAGAACCAACCCTGCGTCCGCCAGCAAATCTGTGACTCCTCCTTCAAAACAGGCCTAGAAAGAACTAAATAAAGAAAAAAAAAAAGTAAATAAATTGATAATAAGAATAATAAGCAAAAGAACAAAAAATAAAACAACAACAACAAAAAAGGAAAAACAGACCTAGGATCCATCCACTTCTCACCCCTCCACCACCGCCATCCTGGTCCCAGCCACCATCTCTCTCACCTGGACTGTTGAACCAGCCTCCTTCCTGCTTCCACCCTCACCCCCTACGGGCTATATATGCTCCACACAGCAGCCAGAGGGATCCTGTTTGGAAACACAAGTCAGGTCCTGGCCCTTCTCTACTCAAACCCTCCCCTGGCTCCCAGTTCACTCACCAAAGTCCTTACCATGGCCTGCAAGGCCTGACACAATCAGCACCCACCACCCTTGCTCTTGCCCTCCACCACTCACCCCTACACCCTGGGATCCATCCCCACTGGTCTCCTCACTGTTCCTCAGAATCAACAGGCACCTCCTGCCTCAGGGCCTTTGCACTTGCTCTTCCCCCAGATATCCACATGGCGGCTCCCTCCCTCCAACAGGCCTCTGCTGCAATGTCCCCTCACAAGGAGACCTTCTCAGACTTCCCTGTCTAAAATAGCAGCCCTCAACGCTACCCCCTTCTCTGCTTCACTTTTCTATATAGCACCTGACCTATTTACATTTACTTGTTTGTGGTCTGTCTCCCCACCCCCAAATGTAAGCTCCATGGAAGGGAGGACTCTGTCCTTCCCCAGCACCAAGAACAATGCATGCTGCAGGGGCTCAAGACCATTTGTTGAAATAAAATTGGGTCCTAAGAAACTGTCACAGGCCAGAGGAGGCTGGGTATAATATGCTTTCCTGGAACAGAAAAAGGACATTAGGGGAAAAACTAGTGAAATATGAAAAAAAAAAGAAAAAAAAATGTGGGGTTTAGTTAATGGCAATGTCTTCCTGTTGGGTCCTTAGTTGTGACAAATGTACTTTAGTAACTACAATAGGGGAAACTGGGCGAGGGGTATATGTTTACTAACTATCTTTGCAACTTTTCCATAAGTCTAAACTATTCTAACATAAACCATTTCAATTTTTTAAAAACTGTTCAGTGGAAGCACAAATGAACTGAGGCTCAGAGGTGAAGGCACTTGCCAAAGGCCAAGGAGAAATGGTGTTGTAAGGGCAGAGACCCAGCAAATGTCCCCCACGAGCAGGAGGCCCAGAAGGTCCATTTATTTGCCAGGCAGGAAGGACAGGGTTGTACTGGGGCAGGTGGAACTTTGCTTCCCAACAATCACAGGGGGCTCAGCCACTTTACTGAGTACCACACCTGACCCTGTAGAGCTCAGAAGCCAGGTACACTCTCCCAGGCATCTCCCCAAGAAACCATCCTTTTCTCCTTGGCTCCCAGGAGGCTCCAACGGCCTCTCCATGTCACAAGGCTGTTTGCCAAAGGTGCTTGGCCCCTTAGCTCAGGACCTCAAGTCAGGCCAGACAAATCAGGGCAGGTGACAGGGAGAGGGCTGAGGAGACCAAAGCAGTGGTCCAGGAAGGGAAGAGAGGGCACAATTCATCTGGAGCACCTCCTAGGAGCTGGCTCGGGGCCAGGCACTTTGGACCTCTGTGACCTCATTCCATTCCCAGCCCCCAAGCCTGGTTTGGTCATCCTTCCTGTTTCGCTGATGAGGAGACCCGCCATTGGAAAAGGATGCAGCGACAAGGCGATGAAGCAACCTAAGTGGGACTCGGTCCTCTTGGCCTCGTCTCGGATGCCTCTCCACACCCTGCCTGCACTGGCCTCACTGGCTTCTCTCAGAACCGCTTCTGCGCCATCTGTTCAGCCTGTGCGGATGCCTCTGCCGCGAACATCCTTTCTTCTCTCTTGCCAAGTTACTTCTACAGGTCCTGCAGGTCTCAGCTCAAGTGCTACTGCTTAGGACAGCCCTCCCTGACCCCGAGGCCCGGGCTGGGACCTCTCAGCACCATTTCCTTCGTGGTGCTTCTCATGACCACAATGTTCTCTAGCTTTGTGTGATGATTTGATGGCTGGCTGTCTCCCTGGTAGAATGTGAGCAGCATGAGAGCTGACAGCCTCTGTCTCGTCTGCACCAGGGCCTGGCACGGTGCCTGGCGCATAGTAGGTGCCCAACAGATGAGCGATGAAGGAGTGGGGGATGAGCAAAGCTCTGTGACCTTGGGGAACTCTCCTGCCTTCCTTGGTGCCTCCATTTCCTTGTCCATAAAACAGGAAAGCCAAGGCTTCTGGAGCTTTTAAACTTCATCCCTCTTCTTTAAGCAACTATTTCTTCTTGGGGGCCTCCCTGGGGCCCCTCAGCTCTGTCAGGCTGGGGTTTGCCCAGCAACTCTAAATCATACCCTTGCTGGAAAAAAAAAAAAAAAGTAAAATTTACTCCCACAGTCA
>JAQZBX010067324.1:0-15954 GCA_029593785.1 Cabassous unicinctus
AGAGCAGCTGATCCTGGAGAGAAATGAGTACTGGGAGAGAGACAAGAATTATTCCAGCCTACAACTGATATTAGAAGAGGCTGGTATGATGGGGTCTTAAGAAGAAGAGGAAGCCTAAAACCTTGCAGATGACAGTAGCCATTGTGCTGTAATGCATGGCATCAGACTTTGGTGAGCGAAGTAAGTTTTACTTTATGGCCTGATAACTGTAAGCTTCTACCCTAAATAAATACCTTTTATAGAAACCAACAGATTTCTGGTTTTAGCATTAGAACACCTTTGGCTGACTAATACACTTCCCCTGACATATTTGACAAAAGAACATTTCTAACATTGTAGGTTTAACCACAGACTTACAAATCTCCATAGTTCATCTGTTCCTTCCACAAACCTTCCCCCCAACCCAGTTTCAAGGATAGTCCAACCAAAACACCCTACACTACTCCCACTCACGCACTAGCACTGCCAAACCAATCACATCCATCCACTGAGTAAACACACCCTTCCAATTTATCATAGATTTTGCCCATATGAGCATCATCTCACCAGCCTCTACTCCCTTTCTGTCTCCTGTAAACCTATCTTCCAGAACCTAGTTGTGAGAATCTGCTCAATTTGCTTAATTTATATCATTGAGGTCATGTAATACTTGTCTTTGAGTGCCTGGCTTGCTTCATTCAACATAAGGTCTTCAAGACTCATCCGTGTTATCCCTTGTGTTAATACTGCATTCCTTTGTACAGCTGTGTAATATTCCATCATACACACACACACACACACACGCACACACACACACATACACACACAGATACCACATTTGGCTTATCCTTTCATCTGTTGATGAACATTCGGATTGCATCCAATAATTAGCAACAGTGAATAATGCCACTAGGATCATTGGTGTGCTCCTGAGCCAGATTGCTGGATCATATGGCATTTCTACAGTTAGCTTCCTGAGTAACTGCCAAAAAGTCCTCCACAAAGGCTGCACCTTTGTGCACAACAACACAAAGCTGTGTGTTGACATGTGAGTGAAAACAAGGGCATAGCAGCCAAACAAACAAGAATCTTACTTACCATTCAAACTTGATGTAACTACTGCATAGACAGAGAGTTAGCTGAAACCAGTGTCTGGAAGTTGTTTGTAAATGAATACACATGCAAATCAGCCAATGAAACAAGTTTCTTTTTTGGTGTTGTAAAGCAAAGAACTCAATGCATTCAGCCAACGTTAGGGAAAAGCAGTGTTTTCAAGTTGATTGTAATTGAAAACACATGTATAGCATTGTAAGAAACAAGAATCTTACTTAGATTTCCAAAGTGAGGGCCTGGCAGCTTTGGCATAGTAAAAGCACTTTATGGACATTCAGTGCAAGTGAAAACAAGTGCATATCTGCCAATGAACACAAATAAGTGTTCCCTTTTCTCCACATCCTCTCCAACACATGTAGTCCTTTCTTTTTAAAATAACCACCAGTCTAATAGGTGTAAGATAATATCTGATTAACATTTTGATTTGCATTTCCATAATAGCTAGTGATGTTGAGCATCTTTTCATGTGCTTTTTAGCCATTTGTATTTCTTCTTTGGAGAAATGTTTATTCCAATACCTTGTCATTATTTAAATGTTTTTAATTTATTTTATTTTTGAGGTGTAGAACTTCTTTATTATGCTGGATATTAGACCCCTATCAGATGGATGGTTACCAAATGTTTTCTTGACAAAATCCTTTGAAGAACAAACGTTTTTAATTTTGAGGTGTTCCAATTTATCTATTTTTTCTCTCATTGCTAATACTTTGTGGGTAAAGTTTATGAAACCATTTTCTACTACCAGATCTCATAGATACTTCTGTACATTATCTTCTAGGAATTTTATGGTCATGTCTCTTATATTTAGATCTTTGATCCATGTTGAGTTAGTTTTTGTATAGGACATCAGATGGTCATCCTTTCTCATTTCTTTGATATTGATATGCAGTTCTCCAGGCACCATTTGTTGAAGAGTCCATTTTCTTCCAGTTCAGTGGGCTTTGTGACCTTGTCATACATCAGGTAACTGTATATGAAGATCAATATCTGAACACTCAGATCTGTGCCATTGGTCAGTACGTCTATCTTTGTGCCAGTACCATTGTACACACTGTAATTTGTAGTATGTTTTAAAGTCAGGTAGTGTGATTCTTCCAATTTCTTTTTTTTTTGTCATATATCATTCACTACTGGGGGCCCCTTACACTTCCCAAAACATTTCATAGTTAGCTTTCCCAATTCAGTAAAAAAATCCTGTTGTAATTTTTATTGGGATCAAATTAAATCTGTAAATAAATCTGGGTAGGACAGAAATGCAGAAAAGGTATTTGCCAACAGACATCATATTTCCTTGATAAAAACACTTTGAAAGATAAGAAAAGAAGTGCACTTTCTCAACATGATAAAGTGTTTATATGAAAAACACACAGCTAACATCATATTTTTTTTGGATCTGTTTTTTTTTTTATCATCCTTTTATCTTTAGTTTATTCACAACAACTGGGTACATCACCTGCAGAAGGCAGGTTACAGGGCCATTAATTGATGGGCACCATCAGCCTGAGAAGTTCCATAAGGGCCAAATAGGGAAGACTTTTTCCTGGGTTGTTTGTTGTTGTTGTTGTTTTATTTTTGTTTGCTGTCTTTTCCCTTTCTTTGTTCCTTTTTTCTTTGACTTATTTTTTCTACCTACTCAATTTCTTTTCTTTCCTTCATTTTTCTATCTTCTGTCTTCTGTTACTTTTCTTTGATTCAACCTTTTCTTGTTTGGTCTCATTATTTCTTTTTCTTTCTCTCTTTTTTTTTCATCTTGTTTTTCTTACCTCTTAGTTCATTCTATTTTTTCTCTGTTTCCTGTTTCATTTTTTATATTCTACCTTTTTTAATTCTTATTCCTTTGTAGTTTTTATGTTTTTTATTCATATTATTTATTTTCCTAGCCTTTCTATGATTGGTCTTCTATCCTTTATTATTATTATTCCTATTAGTGTTTTTATTTTCTTATCTCTTTCATTTTTTCTAATCCTGTTTTTTTTTCCATAGGTAATACAGACACTGTAAGGATATAGAATAAAAGGAATCCAGTGTCAAAAAGGAACCTTACCACACTAAAAGAAAACAAAACAAAATAAAACCCTAGAATAGAAAGAGAAGCTAGCCAACTGAATAAGCCCATCAATTTAAACAGATGCCTAGGCACCAGGAAAAAATTACAAGCCATACTAAGAAATAGGAAGGCATGCCCTTGTCTAATGAACAAATTAAAAAGAGCAGGAGATACAGACCATGGAATAACTAATCAAGGATGTCCAAACAAATATCATGAATCATGAATCAACTTAATGGAGTGAAGGAAGGGGTAAAGAACACTAAAAGACCCTGAGGAAATATACTGAAGAAATTCTAAACATACATGAAAAGATAATGGATCTAATATTGATGAATGACACAATGCAGGAAATCAAAAATACATTGGAAACACATAACAACAAATTTGAACAAGCAGAGGAAGGGATCAGTGATGCTGAGACAGTACATCTGAAATCAGACAGAGAGTAGAACAGATTTAAAAAAGATAGGAAAAAAACCATCAGGGACATATGGGTTTGAAGGACATCAGAAAATGCACAAAAATATAGATTTTAGGCATCCCAGAAGAAGAAGAGACAGGAAAGTTGGCAGAAGGAGTGTTGGAGGAAATAATGGCTGAAAATTTCCCAACTATATTTAGGGATGTTGATGTATGTACACAGGAAGGCCAGTGCACCCCAAACAGTATAAATCCTAGCAGGCCTACCCCAAGACAAATACTTTTCAAATTGTCCAATGCTCAAAACAAAGAGAAAATTCTGAAAGAAGTAAAAGAAAAGAGATCCATCATATAAGGAAACTTCAATAAATTAAATGCTGATTTCTCATCTGTATCCACGGAGACAAGAAGGTAGTAGTATGACATAGTTAAGGTGCTAAAAGAAAAAAAATAAAACAAAAAACCTTTCAGCCAAGAATTCTCTATCCAGTAATGCTGGCATTCAAAAATGAGGGGGCATTCAAAATATTCACAGGTAAATAGAAATTAAGTGAGTCTGTCAACATGAAATCTGCCCATCAAGAAATAATAAAGGGAGTTCTGCAAGTTGACAGGAAAAAATGGGAGAGAGGATTGGAAGAGAGTATGTGAATGAAGGTGACTGGTAAGAAGAGCTAGAAAGATAAAATGAGATATAACAAAAACATATGGCATGTGGGAATTCTTTGGAACAGTTTAAACCTGCTTTGCTGTGCAAGCAAATTACTGCTACATAGGAAAAAGCTGCTGTTATCAATTCCTGCTGAAAACAATGAGGACTTTCTTACTTTACACTGGTACTTAAATAGAGCTTTCTGCTTCTCCATTTTTTCCTGCGAGAAAAACTTTCTGGATGCTTTCACGTGCAGCAATTGCTTGGGCACACCTCCTTATATAGCTGACTGTAAATATATTGACGATGATCAAATAAATGGGGCCACTGGCCACTGGTCACCTCCTGCAAAGATTATGAAGCTTCAGAGTGTTTTCATTTCATCCCAAAGTCAATGGCATATATAAACCTAAAGAAAATATGGCTAATGTAATGCCTTGACAGTAATAACATAGAATATTAATAGATTAAAGTTTCCAATCAAGAGATACAGATTGGCAGAAAGGATAAGGAAATATGAGCCATCTATATGGTGTCTACAAGAAACACACCCAAATATGCAAGGAGGTTGAAAGTGAATGCTTAGGAAACAATTTTACTTGCAACCAATAATCAAAAAAAGGTGTGAGTAGCTATATTAATATTGGACAAAATAGACTTTAAATTCAAAACTACTATAAGAGACAAAGAAGGACACTATATTTTAATAAAAGGGGTAATCTATCAAGGAGAAGAAATATCCAAATCATTTATACACCTAACCAGAATGTCTCAAAATACATGGCACAAACATTGGAAAAGCAAAGTTGAGAAATAGATACCTCTACAATTATAGTGGGAGACCTTAATATACCATCATCTCCATTAGACAGAACATCTTGACAGAGGATCAACAAAGAAACAAAGACCTTGAATAATATGGTTGAGGATCTAGGCCTAATAGATATATACAGAACATTACACCCCAATACAGCCAGATGTATATTCTTCTCGGGGACACATGGATCATTCTCCAAGATAGATCACATGCTAGGCCACAGAAAAACTCTCAACAA
Source organism: Cabassous unicinctus (assembly GCA_029593785.1). Lineage (NCBI taxonomy): Eukaryota > Metazoa > Chordata > Mammalia > Cingulata > Chlamyphoridae > Cabassous > Cabassous unicinctus. The sequence continues at coordinate 5,270 of JAQZBX010067324.1, forward strand.
ATTTAGAAAGTTTGAAAGTGTACAAAGTAATTTCTCTGACCACAAGGGAATGAATCTGAAAAATAGTTAGGGGCAGAGAACCAGATTTGGCACAAAGATATGGAATTTTATCAATGCACTCTTAAACAACCAGTGGGTCAAGGAGGAAATTGAAAAAAAAAAATCAGTAACTACCTTGAAATGAATGAAAATGACAACACAACATATCAAAAAAAAAAAAAAAAGACTTTTGGGATGCAGCAAAAGCAGTGCTGAGAAGCGAATTAATATCCATAAATGTCTACATTAAAAAAGAAAGGTCTAAAAATCAAAGAACTAACCACACACCTGGAGGAATTAGTAAAAGAACAGCAAACTAATTCCAAAGCAAGTATAAAGAAGGAAATAACAAAGATTAGAGCACAGCTAACGAAATTGAAAATAAGAAAGCACTAGAAAAATTAACAAAACCAAAAGTTGGTTCTTTGAGAAGATTAATAAAATTGACAATCCTTCAGCTTGACTAACAAAGGAAAAAGAGAGAGATGCACATACATAGAATAAGAAATGCAGAAGGGGATTTCACCACTGATCCCACAGAAATAAAGAGTATATGAAAATGATACTTTGCAAAATTGTATGTCACAGATGGACAACTTAGATGAAATGGACAACTTTCTAGAAACACACAAGCAACAAACACTTTTGAAAGAAGAAATTTTTAAACTCAACAGACGAATCACAAGAAATGAGATTGAATTTGTCATCATAACCCTCCAACTATGAAGAGCATAAGACCTGATGGCTTCACAGGTGAATTCTACCATCATTCCAGAAAGAACTAATACCAATCCTGCTTAAATTTTTCCAAAAAAATGGAAGTGGAGTGAACATTGCTTAACTCATTCTATGATGCCAACATCACCCTAATGCCATAGACACACAAAGACACCACAAGAAAGGAAATCTACAGATTAATCTTTCTGATGAAATTGAATGCTAAAATTGTCAGTAAATTACTTGCTAATCATACTCAACAACACATTAAATGAATTATACACCAGAAACAAGTGGGGTTCATCCCTGGTGTACAAGGATGGCTTCTCATAAGAAAATCAGTCAATGTAATACACCACATTAAAACATTGAAAGAAAAAATCACATGATCTCCATTGATGCAGAAAAATTATTTGACAAAATACAGCACCCTTTCCTGATAAAAACACTTCAAAAGGTAGGAATAGAAGAAAGCTTCCTCAACATGACAAAGGGTATATTGAAAGACCCACAGCTAATATATTCAATGGTGAACTGCTAAAAACTTTCCATCTAAGCTCTGGAACAAGAAATGGATTCTCATTGTCACTGCTCTTATTTAACAATGTGTTAGAAATCCTTGTTTGAGTGCTTAGGCAAGAAAAAGATGTAAAAAACATCTAAATTGGAAGACAAGACGTAAAAATTCCACCATTTGCAGCTGACATGATTCTATACATTGAAAGCCCTGAGAAATCTGCAACAAAGCTTCTAGAGCTGATAGTTCACTAAAGTGGCAGGATAAAAGATCAACATGCAAAAATCAGTTGCATTTATGCATTCATATACACAAATAATGAGCAATCTGAGGAAGAAATCAAGAAAAGCATTCCATTTAAAATAACAAATAAAAGAATCAAATACCTAGGAATAAACTTTATTAAAGATGTAAAGGTCTTGTATGCAGAAAATAATACAACATTGTTAAAGTAAATCAAAGAAGACCTAAATAAATGGAAGAATATTCTATGTTCATGGAGTGGAAGACTAACCACAATTAGATGTCTGTCCTACCCAAATTTATTTTCAGATTTAACACCATCCCAGTAATAATCACCACAGCTTTTTTACTGAATTGGAAAAGCTAACTACAAAATGTATTTGTGTAATTTTTGTTGTTTTCAGTTTTGTCTTCTCCATTGGTATTTAAGTTTTCTTTCTTTATATTGTTCTTTTAGTGATAATTCTAGGTATATCTTGTAATTGTAAGTAATCAGTATTGCTATAAATATATTTAAAAGCAATTTGCATTTAAATAATTATGTTGTAGACATAATTAAATTATTGTAAATTGCTTTGAATTAAAATAAGACTTTTATGTGATACAAGAACCTCAACTGGATTTCCAGTTTCCGCTTTGCCGTGTTTTGTGCAACTTTACCATATATTTTTCTTTTTCTAATTTTATAAAACTTTCAATTCATTTGTTATTACTTTACTTTAACTAGTGGATTATATTTTAAATGAATTAAGAAGAAAAATAACAGTATTATTTATATATAAATATATATTCTGATACTATTTACCTCTTCCTGGAATTCTAAATTGCCATCTAGCAACTTGGGTAGAACAGACATCTAATGATGTTTAGTCTTCCAATCCATGAATAGAGAATATTCTTCCATTTATTTAGGTGTCCTTTGATTTCCTTTAACAATGTTGTATAGTTTACTGTGTACAAGTCCTTTACATCTTTAGTTAACTTTTCCCTTTTGCATTTATCTCTTCCTGTGATTACCTGTAAATATCATTAGTTTGCATACAGTTTTGAGAAATATATTCACTCTCTACATGATTTTGAATTAACATTTTTTTCTTTTTCTTTTTTTTCCCCTTAGGCTCATTGAGAATATTTTTTCTATTACATTATAACCACCATATTTTCTGATTTGATGCCAGCCATCATTTTTATCCATGCTGCTTTATATATAATATGACATATCACTTTTTTTTCTCAGTGATATTAAGATTATTTCTATATATTTCACTTTCAGGTTTTTGAATAATTAAATAAAAGAAAACTATCAATATTTCTCCCAATAACTTTCCTGCCCTATTCTTTCTCCTATCCTTTCCTTGAACTACATTATTACACAGGTTATGTTAGTTGATTGACTGTGTTAATGTGATTCAGTGATATATGAGAAGTAGTAAATGGAATTTTATTTGGAAAATTCTAATATTGTGTATAAATATATATGCATATATCTACATATATTTACATATATTTATATAATGTGAATTGTGTCTTTTGTTAAAATGTGTAATCCCATATATTTTTACTTATGTATTTATTTTTCAGAATAATCATCACAATCAGACTAATAAATATTTTCATTGTCCCCAAAAGTTTCCCCAGGTGTCCAGTAATTTGTTTTCTGACACTATAGATTCATTTTCTTTTTCTAGAATATTATATAAATGCAATGATATAGTACCTATGCTTTCTTGTCTGGTTTACTTCACTCAACATTATTATTTTCAGATTCATTAATATAGCAGCATTTTCCAATAGTTCATTATTTTTGTAGCTATGTAGTATTCCTTTGGATAGGTATTCAAGGTTTTGTTTCTTATATTCCTCTCCTGATGAATTTTTGTATTGTTTCTAGATTTGGGTTATTACAAATGAAACTGTCATGGATATGCCTTTCCACGAGTATAAGCCTTTCCATGGTCACATGCTTTCATTTCTTTTGTATAATTACCTAAAGGTAGAATTGACAGTACATAGAGTAGTTGTAGATTTAACCTTTTTGAAAAATTAAAATACATTTCCAGATTATTGTAGTTATGGCCTAAGGTATGGTCTATCTTGGATATATACTATAGACACATAAAAAGAATATGTATTCTGTTAAAGTTTGGTGGTATGTTCTATAAATGTCAATTATATCCTATTGGCAGATGGTATCATTGAGTTCTATATTCTTGTTGATTTTCTGTGTAATTGTTCCATTAATTATTAAGAGTGGTATTGATTTGTCTATTTCTCTTTCAATTAGCTTCATTTTTACTTTATATATTTTAGAGTTCTGCTGTCTGTGGCATATATGCTTAGAATTGCTATGTCTTCATTTTTCTTTTTCTAATTTTTTATTTTTATTTTAAAAGAAGTTTAGATTACATAAATGTTACATAAAATAATAGGAATTTCCATATGCTCCACCCCCTTCTCCTCCCAAACATTCCCACATTAACAACATCTTTCTTTAGTGTGGTACATTTGTTACAACTGATGAACATATATTGAAGCATTGCTACTAAATGTTTATAGTTTACACTCTTTCCTACACAATTTTGTAGGTATAACAAAAAACATAATGGCCTGTGTCCATCATTGCAATGTCATGCAGGACAATTCAAATGTCCCAAAAATGCCCCATATTACACCATAGATTGACTTTTTTATCATTATATAATATATCCCTTTATCTCTGGTAATTTTCTTTGTGCTGTGGGCTACTTTATATTAAATTAACACAGACAATACTGGTTTCCTTTTTCTAATGTTTTATGTTACATATATTCCATCCTTTTATTTTCAACCAGCATCCATCACTGTAATTTAAGATAATTTATTGTAGAGAGTATACAATTAGTCTTATTTGTTTAGACCATTTACATTTAATGGGGTTATCAATAGGTTAGGGATTAAGTCTTCAATTTTCTTTTATTTTTTGGTCATTCTTTATGTTTTTCATTTCTCTGTTTTTATTTTCTGCCTTCCTATGGGTTACTTGAACATTTTTAGAAATATATTTTGATTTACTTTTAGTGGTTTTGATTATACTTTTTGTATAGTTTTTTTTTAGAGGCTGCCATATGTTTACCTTAAATGTACATAAGTTATGTATTATGCACCTAACTTTTCTACTGGTGTGGTTATTTTGTAATATTTGGTGATGTATAGAGTCCTTTAGTTCTTTTATATCTTTTTACCCCTTACCCCTATTTACAATATAATTTTCTGAAAATATTTCTTATACATACATTTAGAATCACATCTCCATGTTATAATTTTTGGTTCTGCTGTCAAACATAATTTAGAAAACTGAGGGAAGTTGGCCCTTGGTGGCCCAAGTATATGTTTAGATGTACTTGGCTTATTTTAGTTTTTCTTCCTTTCCAATATCCCAAATTTCTATATCATTTCCATTCTGTTTACACTTCCTTTAGTGATTCTTTATTGATAGGTCTGCTTGTGACAAATTCTCTTAGTTCACTTCATCTGACAATCCTTGCATGTTGCCTTCATTTCAAAGAGTATTTTACTGGGATAAGAAATCTTTGTTGACAGTCTTTTTCTTTCAGTACTTGCAATATATTGGCCCAAGTCCTTCTGGCCTTCATGGTTTCTGGTGACAGGTCCACTATCATACAAATTGTTTTTTCCCAAAAGTAAGGTGTCATTTTTCTTTAGCCATTTTCATGATTATTTTCTTTGCAAATAGTTATCAGAAATTTAACTATGATGGGCCATGGCATGGATTTATTTGAGTTTATCCTATTTGGGATTCACTCAGCTTCTTGTTTATGTAAGCTGATATTGCTTGCCAAATTTTAGAAAATTTCATTCATGATTTCTTTGAGTAGTATTTTATCTCCATACTTTTTCTCCTTTCCTGGAACACAAACAACATGGATATTGCATTTCTTTATAGCCTGAAAGCTCCTGAAACTGTAAATTTTTCACTCTATTTTTTCCCTTTTGTTAAGATTAGATAATATTTTAGTTTCCTAGGCTGCCAAAGGAAATATGAAGAAATGATTTGGCTTAAACAATGGGAATTTATTAGCTTTAGACTGAGTTTTGAAAAAACCCAAGAAAGTCAGAATTAAGGCAATGCTTTCTCCAAGAATAATGTGGCTTCTGGGGCTGGCTACTGGTAAATGTTGGTTCTTAATTTGCCTCATGGTGTTATACTTCATGTCTTTTGTAGATACCAGAAATTTTGCTCTTAAGCTACTCCATTTCTGTGGTTGTAAAACCTATTGTAGATGAGACCTGCTGATTAGATCTCTTCAGGTGAGCATGATCCAGAGTGGGTTTAAATCCTCTTATTGGAGTCATTTATAAACTGGAGAAATGTAATGAGAGGAGGCCAAAGAGACAGAGAGAAAGCCACAGGTAAAGAGAATGCCAGGAGTGCAAGAAGCTAAAATCAAAGGAACCCAGGAGAAAGGAAATCAATGGCTGAAAACAACATGTGCCAGAAGACAATGTAAAGATGGGCAGATGCTGCCATGTGTCTGATTACTCACAGTTGCAGCTCAGGAGAAAGCATAACCTTATGATCCCTTCATTTGGACACTTTCACAACCTCAGAATTGTAAGCTTATAAGTTAATAAATCTCCATTTTAAAAGCCCAACCATTCCTATATATTGCCTTGGCAGACATTAGCAAACCAAAGCACATGGCAAGGCACATACTGATTCTCTGGGTTCTGCTGATGTTCTGCTTCTGTTTGCTTCATTTGTAGTTTTATTTCTCTGTCTGCATTTCATTTTCTTAAAAAGGACTCCGGTAATAACACTAAAGCATATCTTGATTTAGGTGAGTCACAATTTAGCTGAAGTAGCCTAATCAAAAGTTCCTACTTACAATGTATTCACACCCAGAAGATTGGATTAAATATAAGAACATATTTTTCTAGGGTACTTATAGCTTCAAAATACCACATTCCACCCTCTGGACCCCCAAATACAGTTTCTTTCAATTTTCAAAATACAGTCATTTCATCAGAATATTCTAATGTTTTAAGTTCTTTCAGAAACAATGCTTAGTACAAAGTTTCATGAAAATTGGTTATGGGTGTGGTCTGTCTTGGGGCACAATTACCTTCTATCTGTGGAACTGTTAAACCCGGAGAACAAGTTATCTACTTGTGATATAAAATGAAGTGACAGACAAGGGATAAACATTCCCTTTCCCACAGGGCAAAATTGGAAATAAAACAGGGGTCATAGATCACAAACAATTCAAAAACCCTGCAGGGCCTACACTCTTAGATTTCAAAGTCTGAGTGTCATCTATAGAATAATGTTTTGTCCTTTGTGTATGATGGAATGGCAGCCCCAACCCTTCCAAGTGCTTGTGTAGTGGTCATAATCTCCCCAGTCCCAGGGATACAGGCTCCACCTTCATCAAGCGTCTTGGAGGTGGCCATATTCTTTGCAAATCCAAGGGCATAGTTTCCACCCTTTCTACACACAAAGATGGGACCATTCTCTTGGCCTGAGAAGATATCTTTGATTCAGAAATCACCTTCCATCGTTCTGCCCTTGAAGTGGTTCTTCCTTCAATCTTTTCTGTTGCTGTTCGTTTTAGCAGTGGTTGGCAGTTTTCCCATTCATACAGATCTCACACACACTCAAAAAAAAACTTGTCATTTTGCATGTAGTACAAAAGAGTCCAAACTATCAGACAAATGAACATTCTACACATCCCTACAGGATTACTGTATTTCCAATCCTGACATCCACAGAAATTGCTGACAGGTTCCATGTTCAGTTAAACCTTCACTTGCAGTACTATTTTCTGGTGACTTGCTTTCCAGAAACTCAAAATTTTCCAAACCATCAATTTGTTTTTCCTCAGGGGTTCAGTTCTCAGCTTATTATTTTCCTCTTGCATATTACTATAAATAGCAAGGATAAATCAGGCTGAACTTTCCACTCTTATCTTGGGCATCTCCTCAGCTCAACACGCAACTTCAGTAAAAATTTATGCTTTCCATCCAACATCATAACTCAATTTTGTAATATTCCCAGCTACTTTAAAATAAGGATCACTTTTCCTCTAGTTTGCAATAACATATTCATCATTTTTCTTCAAAGGCATCATCAGAAGTAAGTTTAGCACTCATATGTCTACAGTCTCTTCAAAGCAGTCTAGGCCTTTTCTAGCAAGCAACTCACAATTTCCAGACTCTGACCATTACACAATTCCTACTCTGCTTCCATATTTTTGTTATTTGCAATAGCAACACCACACTATCCTGAGTGCTATTTTAGTCTCTCTGGTTGCTCAAACCAAATATCATGAAATGAATTCTGTTTAGCAGTGAGAATTTATTCACTCACAGTTTTGAGGCTTGGCAAATTACCAAATCAAGGCATAATATTTTCTTCCTGAATACTGGCTTCCAGCAGGCTTCTCTGTCATATTACAAGGCACATAACAGCATCTGCTGGTTTCTTCCTTCTCTTCTGGTTTTCATTGGTTTCAACTTCTTGCTTACTGATTTTCTCATCCTCTAAATATTATTCTCCTATAGAGCATGCCAGAAAAAGGACCCATCCTGATTGAAGTGGGTCACACCTTAGCTGAAGTTGAGTCCTCAATATTCAATAATTACAGTGGATTCATAGCCACAGGAATGAATGAAATTTAAGAACATGCTTTTCTGGGGGTACATACTGCTTAACCATGAAAGATAATTTCTATTATTCTATTTTTATTTTCACTGATTCTTTCCTCTGTTCTTTGCATTGTTCCATTGAGCTTATTCACTGAGGTTTTTGTTTCAGTGATTGTATTTTCAGTTCTAATATTTGTTTGTTGAGTCTTTCCATTTTTTTCATGTTACAAGCATGTTTGTAATTGATTATTCAATCATTTTTATCATGGCTACTTTAAAACATTAACAAATGATTCTAGCATTTCTTTTATCTTGTTTGAATCTATTATCTTTTCTCATTCACTTTGAGATCTTCTTGGTCTTTGGATGTCTACTGATTTTCATTTGCTATCTGGACATTTCGTATTATATTATGAGACTGTGGATCTTATTTAAACTCTTTGTTTAAGCTAGTTTTTTTCTGACACCTTCCTGGCAGGGGAATGACAGGCTGTTACTCTTACTGCCAATTGGAGTAGAAGTTCAGATTTTTCATTCAGCCTCCATTGACAACTAAGTGGGGGTTCTCATAATTACTGCTAAGTGGCAATGGGTGTACTGTCTTCCCACATGTCCTACACAGGCTGTGTGGAGGAAAAGACCTACTTACTGTTGAGTTTTGGCCTCCTCTGTTGCCACGCTATTGGAGAGTGGAGGGGAACCACATTATTTTCAGGAGTGGGTGGAATCCAAACTCCCCTTGTGGTCTCCACTGATATTATGAAAAAAACTCTCATTAGTGAACATGAAGATGAAAGTCCCAGTTTCCTATTTGGTCTTTCTGACATCACCTAGGTGTGATATGAGCTTAATGATCAACCTCAGTTAATAACTTGGGGAGTTCTGGAGCTTGAGTGAGCCTTCCAATTGTCCTAAGTGAACTGGATAGCCAAACCTCTATACATCTGCATTACTCCAATATTATGATGCAGCAAAGCATGTGACCTTAGCAAGGTGATGTTCTGCAGCTGTGGCAATAACTGATGAGAAATGTGAGTGGCATATTACAATGTGTACCACAGTCCTCACCTTGCATCACAACTTAGATTCAACATTTTATATACATGCAAGGAGTAGCTTCTCCATTATTCCATGCCCCTCACTTCCTAGGAGAAAATTAAGAAGGAATTTTAGTGGAATAAACTATAGCTTCTCAGGGCTATGGTTGTTGAGAAACTAGCATGTGTAAGGACCAGCCACAAAAGAAGGAAATACGTGGAGTTTTCAAGGACCTGGATGAACCTCATCTTCATTATAACAAGCACGTTGCATAACAACATCCTCAAAAAGAAACTGAAAAAGATTTTAAACATCTGTTTTGGAAGATCCTGTATTAGTTTTAGTTAAATGAAATTATTTATTCTATTCTTCTGTTGCATGTCTTCATAGGATAGGAGAAAAACACAAGGAATCATCTGCAAGGAGAAAACATACATCAATAAAATGAATTTTAATCTTTGAGTATGAAACCCATGCTGTCACTGAGCTCTGACTAACTTTGAGAATAATTTGCCCTTCTGGATATTTTCATCCTCTGGATACAATAGGATTAATTTTATCCAAAATGGGATTTATTCTCCTATATAACTTTCAGAATGTCAGGATAAAAATATGAATGTCAATTCTATAGATAATTTGCCCCAATATAAAGTTTCCCTAATTATGATTCATCTCATTATAAATTTATATTCCTTTAAGATCTAGAGAACGTTTGGATAAATTTCTGAGACTACTTTTGTAAATGAGAAAGAGCAACAGCAAAAGTCACAAACACACACACGGAACTAATTTCAAAACTGTCCCTCCTAAAAAAACTACTGAGTAATAATGATTGAAAAATATTGCAATAAAAACCCATTCATGGATCTAAAAAGCATGAATATTTATTATCTCTATTGCCTTTCCTTTAGTTCCCCATCTCATAATTTCCCCATTGTTTCTATATCTAAATTCAGCTAGTGTTATTAAACTTTGTTTTTGTAAATTATGATATTAATCAAATTTAATTTATTCCCACTTTCCAGTTTCTCCCTATATCCTTTAATAGATATTCTTTTTTTTTAATTTTTTTATTTGTAAAATGATATATAAATACATATGCATATATGTGCATTTGTTTACATAAATGTTATTTGTTATATATATATATACATTTTATAAAGGTGCCTAGATTACCCAAATATTACTCAGAAACTACAGGGTTTCCCATGCTCCCCACCACCCACACCCCCAAAAACACCCCACACAACCATTCCCCATCCATGTGATACTACACCCGCAATGGATATACACATCCTGGGGCCTTGCCACTGAGCATAGACTACAGTTCACATCACAGACCACACTCTCTCCCACCCAGTTCTGCATGGTATATTCTGATGGAAAATGGCCTACATTCGTCGCTGCTTCGCCACTCAGGACAAACCCCAAAGTCCCAAAAAAGCCCGAGTATTTCAACTGCCCCTCCTCTCCCTGCACCAAAAAT